>OX418216.1:1790616-1814541 GCA_948455865.1 Conomelus anceps | reverse complement strand
TTGCTGATGAAGATGTATTATTTAAAATTAAGTTATTATTGTCTCAAATTTTATTGTGATTTTCCCAAAATTTTAATAATAAATTTGATAAACGGTACACATAGTTTTTCTCAAATATTAAGTCTGAGAGCCTTATTTATGAACGTTCCTTCAGAGTCTCTTGACTCTAGTGACTCTTGACTCGATTGACTCTTGACTAAGTGTTTCTTGACTCAAGTGACTCTTGACTCTAGTGACTCTTGACTCGATTGACTCTTGACTCAAGTGACTCTTGACTCAAGTGACTCTTGACTCTAGTGACTCTTGACTCTAGTGACTCTTGAATCGATTGACTCTTGACTCAAGTGATTCTTGACTCTAGTGACTCTTGAAATGAATTTAGGCATTTCAAGAGTCCCTCGAGTCAAGAGACACTGAAGGTACGTTCATAAATTTAATACGGTCCTCAGCCTGGGGAAAATCGAAACTTATAATGTAAGCATATTACAAAGATGAAAGGTATAGCCTTACACATTATTACAAGTAATAATTATCATTTTGAGTAGCTGTACTGATAGGCCATTGCACCATTCAACTCTATGATTTCTGTAACAGTATAATTAATGTGTTTCTTTTTTCAAAAAAAAAGAATGAACATCAGCAGTTCTTACAATATTGCATTTCTTGTTCTTCTTGATTCTCAGATCTCATACAGAATTTTTAAATATTTACTCTTTGTTTTTCTTTTTCAATTTGACAATTGAAAACTCAAGAAGAGGCCATTTTTAAGACAACGCTCTCAACATTATCAAGAATAAGAACAGCCATTTCTGCACGGTAAAAATATAAGGGAATATGGAGGAATTGATAGCCGTGAGCCGTAGCAGGTATCTGTTCAATCAGATACGAGACAAGCTGCGTTCTCCTGGGGACTCTTTGTAAGGGTGATCGATTAGATTGGCCAGAAAAAATGAACTTTTCTCTGCTGTAAAACCACTTCCCGATGGTTCGGAACCCACCTAGAACTGTAGGTCCTACTCATCAATCACCATCATCCAACTCATTACTCACGCACAGTGAGTAATTCCCCCTGGAATTAGTGGAGATCTGTTAACTAGTACTATGTTTGGAGAAGTGATAGCCGAGTGCTGTAGCAGGTATCTGTTCAATCAGAGATAAGCTACGAAACTCCTGAGCGCTCTTTGTAAGGGTGACTGATTGGATTGACCAGCAAAAAATACACTGTTCTCTGCTATAAAATCACTTCCCGGTGGTTCGGAACCCACCTAGAACTGTAGGTCCTACTCATCAATCACCATCATCCAACTCATTACCCACACACAGGTCTCAGACCTATGTGAGCTTCATCCTCCAAAAAACATTTCCTGAGCAACAACCTCCATAATATAATTTATTATGCTTCTTACCAAACTTTGGTTGTATTGAAAGTACATGAGCTGTGCATTAGTACAGTAGTGAAAAATGAATTAGCTGTGCAATGTTATGATTTGAATTAACCTAAACTAACCACGTTCCTATAGTGTCGACCTATTTTCCATCATAATTAATTTTATTAAGACCCTATTCGGTCTTTAATAAGTGATACAATCGATTGGAACCTGTAAACGTCCTAAAGCCCCAAATAATGGGTGACTCTATACCTGGAATCGAGCTTCATATTGTACAGGCCAAACAATTTTTGTTTAATATTTTTTTCCCACAACTGCTCGTAAAGTAGTTCTTTACGTACTGAAAACTAATTGAAAAATACCTCTTTACTGCTTCGCAAGCGGTAAAGTACTTTACGCTCGCCAGCTGTTTTCTTTACGCTTCTCTTTTGATTTTGATGTCTTCTCATTGGTGGATCACAGAATCTGTGAAATTCACATAACCTCAAAAATGGCGAACGTCAACCAAATCCGTGCATGGTCTGTGATGTTACAAACTACAAGCTTTTATTGTGTTCGAATCCAGAACTGCAGTTTTAGGAAAAATATTGTATGCAATTCGCGTGTAAATGCATACGCTACGCGTCGCGCAGTAAATGTTTTGGCTCGAGCGATAAAGTCGCGCTTCACGCTCTTAATACATAAATAACTATTTTAGGAGGATGAAGCCCACATAGGTCTGAGACCTGTGCGTGGGTAATGAATTGGATGATGGTGATTGATGAGTTGGACCTTCAGTTTTAGGTGGGTTCCGAACCACAGGGAAGTGATTTTACAGCAAAGAACAGTCTTTTTTGCTAGCCAATCCAATCGTTCACCCTTAGAAAGAGCGCTCAGGAGTTTCGTAGCTTATCTCTGATTGAACAGATACCTGCTACGGCACTCGGCTATCACTTCTCCAAACATAGTACTAGTTAACAGATCTCCACTAATTCCAGGGAGTACGAAGGGTACAGCTGAGTTCAGAGGGTATATATGAGAGGGTATACAGGGGGTACAGTGGTAACTATCAGAGTGAACATGAGAGGGTACACAGGGGTACAGGGTATAGGGTAAAGTGGGTAGAGGGTACGTGGGGGTAACTAGCCAAAGTATCGCTGCTTATTTCTGGGGGTACTTAGTGTACAAGTGAGTCCAGGAGGGACACAAGGTGGTATAGAAGGGGAGGAAGGGTACATAGGGGGTATATGAGTGGGTACAAAAAGGGGTACATACAGGGGGTTTCGCGGGGTTCAGTCAGCTAGTTAGTTCCACTGAATCTTCAACTACTGCGGCAATGTAACCTATAAAGCCACCTAGTACCACTTCCAGTATCCAATAGTCCTTGTGCGGTTTACTGCATAGAAAGAGATAGAGATATAGCGAACTAATGAGAGTGAGAGAGATAGAGATGGAGGCTATTTCACACTGTTAGTAGTACACACAAATAATGAATTAATCAGGCTGAGTAAAGTCGGCCATGACAGTGGTGTTGCTGTGTGTGACAGAGCCTCGCAATGAGGGCTCGGGGACAAATAAATGTAGGACTGTGTGTACTGGCCTAAATTGTAGGGGAGGGGGTGATTTTAAATATAGGGGAGGGGAAGTGATGGTTTTGTGAAGGAAGGGGGATGAATTTGAATTTTATTGTCAGCTAGAGTACTGATTGATATAGCTAATTCGAATTTGACATCCGTTATTTTGATACTCTTGTTTTAGTATGTGTGAACCCCTATATAAGAAGCTTTCAAACAACGAAATATCCTTCCACGTAAATAATTTTTCAAATAGTTTTTAAAATATGTATTTAAGAATTTTTTAAAATAATTTTTATGGGATCCCTTGACGTTGCAATCTTGGCAAGATAACTCCTCATTTCTTTTTTTTGAAGGAAGGACATAGGTCTGAGACTTGTTCGTGGGTGATGAGATGGATAATTTATTGTGGAGTTAAGCCTACAGTTTTAGGCGAATCCGAACCACCGGTTAAGTGATTTCAAGTCTTAACTCCGCCTAATGAAGAATTTTTTCTACAACTGCTCGTAAAGTCGTTCTTTACGTACTGAAAACTGATTGTAAAATACCTCCTTACTGTTTCGCAAGCGGTAAAGTACTTTATGCTCGCCAGCTGTTTTCTTTACGCTTCTGTTTTGATTTTGATGCCTTCTCATTGGTGGATCACGGAATCCGTGAAATTCACATAACCTCAACAATGGCGAACGCTAACCAAATCCGCGCATGGTCTGTGATGTTACAAACTACAAGCTTTTATTGTGTTGGAATCCAGAACTGCAGTTTTAGGAAAAATATTGTATGTAATTCGGGCGTGAAGCTTCTATATCGCTCTCGCAAAATTACTGCGCGACGCGTTTAGGCTCGAGCGATAAAGTCGCGCTTCACGCTCTTAATACGAGTACATAAATAACTATTTTCAGTTTATAGCAAAGAACTAAGTTTTTGATTAAACCCACATTAGTCTGAGGCTTGTGCGTAGGTAATGAATCGAATGATGGTGATAATAAGTTGAACCCTCAGTTTTAGGTGAGTTCCGAACAACCGGGAAGTGATTTTACACCAGAGAACACTCTCTGCCTTTTATCGGGCAATGAAATTGGTTGTGACAAGATCTTCTTATTCATTATGGATTTCTACCACAATGTCACCACGAATACCAAAATATTCAAACCATTTAATAAGTGTGCACAAAATGGCAGTTTAGGAGTTATTTCTCCAGTTACATGAGCCAACATGTCAACATTCATTGTAAATCAAATCCAAGAAATAGCCTACTTCTCTTCACAATTCACAGTCTCCTCCTCACACTGTTTCACACTCACATCCTCTCTCACTCTTTCTTTCAATCACTCTCTTTCCCTGTATTTATCATCTCTCTTTCAAATCAGATAATACAGCCTACTCCTCCTCGCTATTGACAGTCAGGTTCTCATTGACAGCCTACTCCTCCCTCTCATACCCTCACACACACTCTCTTACAATCTTTATCTCTCTCACACACTCTCTCTCTCTTTCAATCACTCTCTCTCTTTAACTTCTTCCCTCTCTCTTGCGTCTTTAGAATCAAATCAGGCGCTTTGTGAATAGCTTGACTGAAGCACACGTTTACGAATTTATTACACAAAACAAAGTTCTAAACTTCAATCTGAGTGTGTGTGTTTGTCTGGAACTGTTCCGCTCGATAACGGTTACTGTCACAGTTCGTGGAACTGTTCCATGTTCATTTATTGAAAATACATTCGGGTAAAATTTTAGAATTCAAAATTTAAGCTGGAGCAAAAATATAATTTATAATTTGACCACTTACAGACCTTCAATGAAGATCATCCTATCAGAGCCACTTTCTTCCTCAACCAATAGTATCGTTCCGTGTCTAGTATATATTAAGCTACACTGTACTTTAGTTTTAGTTTGTTTGAGATTGATAACGGTGTAACAACCGAAACTAGTAAAAAATAGTTTTCAATAAATATTGTTATGACAACTTTGTCTTATTTTTAATACCAAAGAATTAGCTTTAGAACCTCGTCCTCCAAGCCCGATTCCCGCAAATTTCTAGGGGTTGGGCCCCTCAACCCAATTCCGCCCCCCCTCCCCCCCTAATATCAACCCAATACCTAACCGAATTATAGGAAAAATTTAACCTCCAGAATTACCCCCATACTATGGAATTTCAAAGACAATAAATAATATTGTCTCCAACCCAATTTGGCGGGCGGCTTAGCGCAGTTGGTTGGGGCGTCGCAACTTCAGCTTGCTGTCGTTTAAGCGGTCGTGGGTTCGAATCCCGCTCCACCGTCAGGCGTTTATGTGTAATCATTCACCTCATTACCCACGCACAAGTCTCGGACTCATGTGGGCATCATCAGCAATAAAAAATTTAAAAAAATTCCGGACCCCTCCACTAATAATAAATGTCTTGCTGTTTAGTATGTCTATTTGGAACTGCTCCTCCAAATAACAGTTACTGTTATTATGGAACTGTTCCATGAGGGAACTATTGATAGATGTCTTACTGATGTTTACTGAGCCATTGACATTCTGATGGATTTCCCCTGAAGATGTCAAAAGTCAGTTCAATGCATAATAGATTAGCCAACAGCTTCCCTCTAACAATGCTCACCCTGCACTTGTCCTCTTCTGTTTATTTTATATTCTCTTTCTTATACTTTATCTCTGTCTCTCTCATTATCTCGATATTCTTTTGTTCTGTCCCGTTTCCCCAGGTTTTTATTTACTCAAGTACTCTATTCTCTTTCTCATAATTTATCTTCGTTTCTCTCATTACCTCGTTATTCTTCTACTCTGTCTTGATTCCACATTTGTTATCCACAATAGAAGAATACAGAGGATAATATTATAGGAAATTATGAAAAAAAAGAATTATTTGAAAAAATCATGCTTTTATAGATGTAGATCTACAGACTACACCTAAATATAAGAACAACGCAAAACAGGTCAAACACGGAGTAGAGTTATAAAAAATCCTAAAAAAGAATGAAATATTTTTAAAAGTTTATATTTTTATTGGATTTTTAATTCACCTTGTATTTAATTGATTAAAGTTGATGAACTAGCGAATGCACTGGTAATAAAATAATACAGCATATTGATAAATATTAAGCAATTAATCAGCTGGTTTTAATTATTAACTGAATTAGAAGACACTAAAGAAAATACTATAAAAAGAACTCTCTTAATTATCTAACCAATTAATTTGATGGAAGAATTCAATTTAATTAGGAAGTGGTGCAAGATAAGATGGGATGAAGGGTGTTGGGGGGGGGGGTAGTTGAGAGAAAAAGTGATGGAAGAGAAAGAAGAAGAAGAAGACGGGGGAAGAAGGAGAAGAAGAAGAAGAAGAAGAAGGAGAAGATGAAAAAAGAAAAAGAACGAGAAGAAGACGGAGAAGAAGTAGAAGAAAAAGAAGGAGAAGGAGAGGAAGAAGAAGACAGGAGAAGAAGAAGGCCGGAGAAGATGAAAAAAGAAAAAGAACGAGAAGAAGAAGAAGAAGGAGAAGAAGAAGGAGAAGAAGAAGGAGAAGAAGGAGAAGAAAGTGGAAGAAAAAGTGAGTAGATGAAGAAGGAGATGAAGAAGAAGACAGGAGAAGAAGAAGGAAAAAGAGAAGAAAAGGAGAAGTAGGAAAAGCAGAAGGAGAAGAAAGTGGAAGAACTTAGTAGAAGAAAAAGTGAGTAGAGGAAGAAGGAGATGAAGAAGGAGATGAAGAAGAAGAAGAAGGCCGGAAAAGATAAAAAAGAAGAAGTAGAAGAAGTAGAAGAAGTAGAAGAAGAAGAAGGAAAAGGAGAAAAACGAGTAGGAGAAGAAAGTGGAAGAGGTCAGTAGACATAATAAAGTCAGTAGAGGAAGAAGAAGACTGCAGAGAAAGAGAGAAAGAGAAGAAGGCCGGAGAATATGAAGAAGATGGAGAAGAAGAAAAAGAGGAAAATAGAGAAGAAGAAGTAAACGATGAAAATAAAGAAGAAGAAGAAGCAAAAGAAGAAGAAGGAGAAGAAGAAGAAAAAAAGAAGAAGTCAGTAAAGGAAGAAGCCAGTAGAGGAAAAAGAAGAAAGAGAAGAAGAAGAAGAAAAAAAGAAGAAGTCAGTAAAGGAAGAAACCAGTAGAGGAAAAAATGAAAGAGAAGAAGAAGCAGAAGAGAAAGAAGCAGAAGAAAAGGAAGAAGAAAAAGAAGGAGAAGAATTAGAACAAAAGGATAAAAAGAAGAAGAAGAAGGAGAAGAAAAAGAAAAAGAAGGAGAAGAAAAAGAAGAAGGAGAAGAAATTTGAGGATGAGGACTGTATTCGTTTTATTACTATTGGCCAGAACAGTAAAGAAGGTCATAAAAGTCCTCTGCCATAATTACTGCTCAGGAGTCTTAGGAGGTAAAGACGAAGAAAGAGGATGTGAGAGAGAATAAGATAAAGGAGGAGAGAGTGGGAGAGATAGCGAGAGAGACCAGTAGACGAATTCTAATCCTTCACTTTATCAGAGTGCGATAATTAATTTCATGATAATTCACTCAACTAGTGGCTATAAATAAAGCTTCCTTGATGAAGAGACCCTTATTAGGGTGCTTATACAGTGGAGCATTCAATATCCACTTCAAATCTGTGTAAAATCTGCTGTAAAATCACTTGCGGGTGGTTCGGAACCCACCTGAAACTGTAGGTCCTACTCATCAATCACCATTCTAATTCAGGTCACAAACCAACGTGGGCTTCATCCTCCAAAAAACACTGAACTTCTAGAGAACTACTAGACTAGAATTCCTGTCCAAATGTAGCCACTTATTGGGGTAGAGCTCTCTCGTAGAGCAATCTAGGCTCTAGCAATCTAGATTCAGCTATTTATCATCCCCCCAAAATAAAAAATTGTCAAGGTTTTAAAATTTGAAATTAAACAAATTAAAAACAGGTTGACACACGGAGGTAGTTTGTGTCATGTTATGTGAAACAAGATTCTGAATTTCATGTGGGTTCCGAACAACGGGGTGGAAGGCTATGATCACCAATGACGAGCAAATAGTCTTTTAATGAAGCTGATAACGATAGGTCATAGCTTTGCGGTCACCCATCCAACCGTAGACAACGATGCTTAGTAGAGAGTTTGCTGTACAAGAAATTCAACCATAAGGTTGTAGCTGTAATAATCATATTGAATGTCTAAATGTGCTTGCACAGGGGAGCATCAAATACTCGATGATAATCACCATGACAAAATCAATGCTGTGGAATGGGGGTGTATGACAGGTTGGAGCAGTGTGAATACCTCCATTCGGCAGCATGTGATTGATTTTGCGATGGTGATATTTGATTTTGCGAGTAGTAAGCATCAGATGCTACACTGTGCAATCATCTATTGTGAAAATACTGTAGTAACACAGAAGATGAAGAGTTGAAGAAGAAGGAAAACAACAAGTAAGAGAAGAAGGAGAAGAAGGAGAAGAAGAATAAGACGAAGAAAAAGAAGAAAGAGAAGAGGGAGACCGGAGAAGCAGCAGCAGCAAGAAGGAGAACAACAACAGCAGGAAGATGAAGGAGAAGATGTGGAAGAAAAATAAAAGTAGAAGAAGAAGGAGAAGCAGAAGAAGTAGGAGGAGAACAAGAAAAAGGAGAATGAGGAGAAAAAAGAGAGGAGAAGACCGGTGGAGAAGTAGCAGCAAAAAGGAGAACAACAACAACAACATCAGGAGGAGAAGAAGAAGAAGAAGAATAAAAAGAAGTAGAAGAAGAAGGAGAATGAGGAGAAAAAAGAGAGGAGAAGACCGGTGGAGAAGCAGCAGCAAAAAGGAGAACAACAACAACAACATCAGGAGGAGAAGAAGAAGAAGAAGAAGAATAAAAAGAAGTAGAAGAAGAAGGAGAATGAGGAGAAAAAAGAGAGGAGAAGACCGGTGGAGAAGCAGCAGCAAAAAGGAGAACAACAACAATTACAACAGGAAGAGAAGGAGAAGATGTGGAAGAAAAAGAGAAAGAAGAAGGAGAAGACCGGAGAAGTAGGAGTAGCAAGAAGGAGAACAGATCAGGAGGAGGGAAGTGAGGGGAGAAAAAGAAAACGAAGATGAAGAAGAAAGAGGATTGGAGAAAGTAGAAGGAGAAAAAGAAGGAGAAGGAGAAGGAGAAAAAAAGGAGAAGAAGAATAAGGAAAAAAACAACAACAATAGCTGGGGGGGAGGGATAAGATGTTGAAGAAAAAGAAAAAGAAGAAGGAGGAGAACAAGAAAAAGGAGAATGAGGAGAAAAAAGAGAGGAGAAGACCGGAGAAGCAGCAGCAAGAAGGAGAACAACAACAACAACAACATGAGTAGGAGGGGAAGGAGAAGATGTGGAAGAAGAAAAAAAAAGGGGAAGAAGAAGAAGAAGGAAAACAATAATAACAGCTGTGGGGGGGGAAGGAGAAGATGTGAAAGAAAAGGAAAAAAGGGTAAGGAGAAGAAGAAAGAAGAAGAATAAGAAGAAGACCGTATGAGAAGCAGCAGCAAAAAGGAGAACATCAACAACAACAGCAGGAAGGGAAGGAGAAGATGTGGAAGAAAAAGAGAAAAAAAGAAGAGGAAGAAGAAGACCGGAGAAACAGGAGTAGCAAGAAGGAGAACAAAGCAGGAGGAGGGAAGTGAGGGGAGAAAAATAAGAAGAAGAACGGGAAGAAGAAGATGAAGAAGAAGGAAAAGGAGAAGAAGATAGTATTAGAAGAAGAAAAAAAGATGAATAGCATGAGCTGGAGAGGGAGAAGAGGAAGGAGAAGAAAAGGAAGAGGATGATGAAAAAGAAGAAGAAAAAAAAATATGAAGATGTAGATGAAGAAGAAGGAAAAGGAGAGGAAGGAGAAGAAGAGTTAGCTGTTTGTGAGCGAAGCTGCAGCAGTGGCCATGGAGTATCTTCTCTCAATTGAGTGTCTTGTTAATTAGTCTCGTTAATAATGTGAATAATTCCTCACAGAGTAGCCTCACCTCACCTCACCATCCCTCTCACTCAACACTTGAGAGTCCCCTGAGGTGGAGAGAAAGGAGTGGAGGGGGGTGAGAAAGAGAGAAGAAGGGGGAGAAAGAGAAAATGAGCTGCTCTCTCAACACTTGAAAGTTCCCTGACAGAAAAATATGCAGAAATAGAGAAGGAGTGGGAACAGAGAGAGAGAGAGTGTGTGAGTGAGAGATTTTTAGAGTGTGTGATTAAAAATAAAAAGAGAAAGTAATACCTAAAACAGACGACATGAGAGGTGATTGTATGAAGATAAGAGTATTAATTTAAGAAGGAGTGGTGATGTCAGGTTGGGCTGTGCGGAAGGCAAAGAAGAGTAGATGATGATGATAATGAGGAGGAAGAGAAAGAGAGTGTGAGAGAAAAAGAGAGAGAGTAATGCTCCTCTTGTACTACTTTTGTCCTCAGTTGAAAATAGCATTTTCTCTCAACATTGTATGGCCACTTTTTCAAATAACTTCAATAACACCGTATCTTTCTTCCTCTATTTCTTCCCCTTATTTTTCTTGTTCTCCTCCTCCTTCTCCTCCTACTCCTATTCCTCCTCTTCCTCCTCTTCCTCCTCCTCCTCCTACACCTCCTCCTCTTCCTCCTATTCCTCCTCTTCCTCATCCTCCTACTCCTGTCCCTCCTCCTCCTCCTCCTCCTCCTAATCCTTTTCCTTTTCTTCCTCCTTCTCTTTCTCCTCCTCCTCCTCCTCCTCCCCCTTCAACTTCTTCTACTTTTTCTCTTCTTTTTCTTCCTGATTTAATTTTTTTCTTCTTTCTTTTCTTCATCATCTCCTTCCATTGTTATTCTTCTTTTTTTCTTCTAATACTACCTTCATCTCCAACTTTCCTTCTCCTGTCACCTGCCCCCTCTTCTTCTCCTCCTCCTCCTCCTTCTCCCCCTGTCTTCTTTTCCTTCTACTTCTTCTTCTCCCAATTCCTCTTCTCCTTCTCAGTTTTCTTCTTCTCCTACTTTCTTCACCTGTTTAAAATTTCCACACTTTATTCCTTTGTTTAACCGACTTCCAAACAAGAGGAAGCTCTCAATTTGTCATTTTTTTTTTTGTTGTTTTCGTTAATCATTATCACTGTAGTTAACAATCATCATCTAGTGTCTTTTCCATTTAGTGTGAGAGGAAGAAAGAGGCAATGAGAGAGAGGATAGAGAGTGTCTCTATCCTCTCTCTCATTGCCTCTTTCTCGCTCTCAGATAATCTGTCTTCTATCTCTGTCAGTTTTGATGAGCTGGATCACTCAATTTGCTTTATTAAGGTAATGGAGAGAGTACAATTGGAAAGTTAACATTGTAGAGAATATCAACAACTTTCAGAATATGGAAAACGTTGAGAGAGACTGAGAGAGAGAAAGAGAAAGATAGAGAGAAAGGGAATGAGGGAGTGGGTATGAGAGTGATAGATCAAAGGAATTGACGTAAAAACACAATTTTCTTACAATTTTTCATTGTTTTTAACCTACAAGTAATGCTTGTCTCTTAGTTTTTGCGATTTCTCCCGCCCTTCCTCACACATTCTCTCACTCTCTCTCTGTTCCTCTTCCTATTCTCCTCCATCCATCCTTGTTTCTCTCTGAAGAATTCCAATCTCCCTAATGCAAAGAGCTGTCATTCAAAATTCATATCAGAGCATTTTAGTAGAGCTCAAAATATTCATGAAATTTTAAGTGTGATACTTATTGCTGCAGCTATTGCAGGTAGCAAAGTAGTGAGAGAGCGAGGGAGAAGAGAAGGAGAGGAAAAAATAGTGGAAGAGGGAATGTACTAAAAGAAACAGATATAAAATAACATTTGCTACATGGATTTACAACTACTAAACTACATAGTTTCATCTGTAGATTGCTCAATACTTCTGAATTTCTATACTTGAAACTAATTTTGAGACATCCAGCTTTAATGAGTCCTACTAGTTATATTATAGTACAGTTCTTATAATTTACGTATCTTTGTATTTTCAGGTATACATAATTGTTTTTCTTGTAATCTTTGAAATTTGTACTTTGTTTTGTGTTATGCGGACAATAATGGGATCATCCTGGTGTCCTCATTGATTATAAATCATCTTCTAATAAATGAATGAATAAATGAATAAATGAATAAATGAATGAATGAATAAATGAATAAATGAATAAATAATAGATAAATAAATAAATAAATGAATGAATTAAATAAATAAATAAATAAATGAATGAATGAATAAATAAATAAATAAATGAATGTATGAATAAATAAATGAATGAATGAATGAACGAACGAACGAACGAATGAATGAGTAAGTAAGTAAATAAATAAATAAATAAATAAATTAATTAATTAATGAACAAATGAATGAATAAATAAATGAATGAATGAATGAACGAACGAACGAATGAATGAGTAAGTGAATAAAAAAAAAAATAATAGTTTCATGAACAGTATAGACCTTTCGCCCAAGAATAAGGGTGCTTGCACAGAGGAGCATACTCCATGTACTCAATGATAATCACCATCGCAAAATTACACACAATCATCAGACCTTAACCTTTATTCAAGATAAAGGATATTTTATAATATAAAGATACAGATACTAGATAAAGGATACAGTCTATTTCATGTCTGTTTTTCACAAAAGGTCACTCTGTATCACATAAATAAGGCTGTGCTTTCTATTTGAGAGAAAGCTGATTGCTCAAATTCGATTTCAGATGTCTGATGAATGAGTTTATAAAACAATATTAATTAAATTTGTATATATAATTTATCTAGTAATCACTTGTTATTTAAACTTCATTGTAATGGAACAGACAAATCTGAATTATAACTTTATTTCTATGAATAAGGTTCAACTAGATGTATAACCAGATTTTACGACCCGAGGGCTATCCATGAATGTGATTCCAATTATTGCATATGATGGAGAAGCTTATTTTAAAAATATGTACTTATAGAAAAAGGCTAGGGTGCCTTTATTTTATTCCTTATGATTATCCTTCAAATGCAACAAAATTTAAAAAAAACCTTATACACACATTTCTGCGCATTACTAAAAGGAACATTCAAGCAAAATTTCAAAGAAATCGATTCACGCGTTCAGCCGTAAATGCGTTACAAGCAGACAAACATACAGGCAAACAGAATACAAAACGGTCTACTTGAAACAGAGACCTCTCTTTGTTCGGTCAATAACATTTTGGTGAACTTTATAGACAACTTGATGTGAATACGGTGCAACTAAATATTCGTAATGAATAATAAGTTTGATTGAGATTGATAATGGTGTAACAACCGAAACTAGTTTCTCGAAGTTTTAATAAATGTGGTTGTGACAATTTCGTATACTTCCACAATATCACCTTTGCCATTACCAAGAAAGTTAAATATTCGTACACTAAAACTAGAACTCAATTCAATTTATTTGTTGTCATCAACATGAAAACATATAATTTTTAAACCTAAACAAAAATATATCCCAATAATAATGACATGATATTTTTTTTTTTTTTTTTAAGCTTTATTGAATGTAAATAACAGTACATGCAATTAATAAATAATATACAACAATTTAACAAAATTCAATATATAAATAGTAATTATGATAATAATTCTAGTGGTGGCAAACCCAGAAGCTAATTTTAGCTTGTATTGGGGTGATTTGCTAAGTTTTAAATTTAATTTAATCAGGTTTTTATTATTAATAATAATAATAATAATAATAATAATAATAATAATAATAATAATAATAATAATAATAATAATAATAATAATAATAATAATAATAATAATAATAATAATAATAATAATAATGATAATAATAATAATAATAATAATAATAATAATAATAATAATAATTTACATGTTTCATAAACTAAAGCATAGAATTATTCAGAACGTTTTTGGCTAGAATAGTAGGCCTAGTACATAGTAATGATTACTATGTATTGCGTAGTTATTTTATCATTATTATTTTTAATTGAACTGATTTAAAGGAAAGTTTATGTTGTCTCGCACTGGTGCTCATTTATAATTAATTTGTGAGTGAGGAATTATTTTGTGAGTGAGGAATTATTTTGTGAGTGAAATATAAAATAAAAAAACTCCTACAAGAGGTCAAATTTTGAAACAAGTATTATTTTTGGAGGGTGAAGCCCACATAGGTCTGAGACCTGTACGTGGGTAATGAGTTGGATGATGGTAATTGATGAGTTGGACCTACAGTTTTTAGGTGGGTTCCTCATCACCGGGAAGCGATTTTACAGCAGAGAATCGACTCTTTTTGTTGGCCAATCCCATCGGTCACCCTTACAAAGAGGACCCAAGAGTTCGTAGCTTATTTTCATCTGACTGAACAGATACCTGCTACGGCTCACGGCTACCATTTCCCATTAGGTGGTGTTTTGATGTTCTATGGTAGGTGACCCAGTTTGTTGATGAGGGGGTGGGGGAGTTACTGAGTTACCTCATTTTGGGTAACTAAAGATGATCCTTGTTGGAGGCCAGTTCACACGTGCGATTGTTTGCAGCCGACAAAATTTCGGGTCTAAAGATAAAGCATTAAGGGGCCTCCTTCACACTAGGGGAATTAGGAGTGTCTTGACTTAGATGCGCTATGAATGCACTTGGGATGTTGGATGAAGCTTGCGTGTGTGTGAACTGGCTTCAAGAATATGTACACTCTTACTTGAATCTCCATGAAGTCGTACTCAAATATTATCTTGTGGTTCTAGAATAATATTTGGTGACAGGTAACGTATGTGACTTAAGAGATGGCCAGTGAGAGGAACGCGTTCCGACACTAGTCGATGACGAAAGCTGTCAAAGTAGGGCTTTTTTTAGGTCTGAGACCTGTGCGTGGGTAATGAGTTGGATGATGGTGATTTATGAGTTCGACCTACAGTTTTAGGTGGGTTCCGAACCACCGGGAAGTGATTTTCAGCAGAGAACAGTGTCTTTTTTGCTGGCCAATCTAATCGGTCACCGTTACAAACAGGACCTACAGAACGCAGCTTATCTATCTGATTGAACAGATACCTGCTACGACTCGCGGCTATACAGGATTAATTTTATTGTCCTTGATCGATTTTTTCCAAACAATTTCAGGCTATTGAACCAATACTCACAATTATGGTAAGTTTAATAAAACTGAGCTCTAAAAAAACTAAGCTAAGAAAACGGCAATGCTGTAAAAATAAAGTTGATAATAATTTAATTGGGCTAAGCAGCTACCTACTCAATATTCTTCCATTTTTTTTAAATTCCAAATGAAACAGCCGTGAAATTTTTTGATTTTTACTAGCCGATACTAACTTAAAGCCTTTCGAGACGATCTGTTTTACATCATAATTATTTTTTTATTTGAACCCCAAACTCCAAAATCAATAGCGATCTCACTTGGACTGTAAGAGAACAACGGGCGTATATAACAAGTTTCAACAGTCTAGAATCTAAGGGAGAGGTCCCGTTTTTAAACCTCCCCTATACGATAATTTTTAATGTAGTATTCACTCTAGTCAAATTTTAATGTTATTGTAAATTTCTTAAATCCCGCCGTTTGATCGCAACCTAAAGATTGCCGAAATTCCAACTAGTCAAAACCTTTTAAAATCAAAATAAATTCGCGATCGACCACGAGGATCAATCCAAGATGACTGAGGGTGACGCCAACTTGTGACGAACCAAAGAAGAAATAATACTTCGACAAGTGCGCGTATAATTGGGCCCAAATATCTGGTATGTGCGAAATTTAATTATACACAAAGGTCTATGCAAATAATCAGGCATATCTAGTTGTAAATTGCCATCAAACGAACTCTCTTGAAACTGAGATATCCTTAGGCTAAAGACCTAAATGCTCAAATGAATATTTTATTTATTATATCATTTATTAATTTCAATATATTGATATAAGGATCTGAAAGCGAGAGTTGCGTCTCCTCTCATGAATTTTGTCTTCTTATTGTTGAATTTAATACTTTCAATTTTACATTTATTAAAAACCCATATTAATTTTAAAACCATAGTTCTGATTTATAATCCTTGCTCGACCCTGACTGCAGGTTATATTTATAGATTATTTCAGCAGACCATCAAGCGGTACAGCCGAGAGGAATTTATTATCTCAGCAACATTTTGGTTTGTCCTTGTTGAAGGACACGTGTTATTGATTCTTTCAATTATTTATTGGAAGATGATTTGTATCAGGATTATTTTCTCATAGCTTTTCCAGCTCGCTAGCGTGAATTGCGAGGAGGGTGCAACTAGCAAGAATTGCATATTCCGCACCCAATCTTCGCTCGCGAGAGGGACTTGGCTGATTTTTTCCTGATACCAGATTTATCTTTCTTTGTTTTATTATGGTTTCGTGGGCGTAAATAGCAGCAAATCTGTATCTCACCCCGCAATTGAATTCCGCAAGGACGGATATTTTATTGTGTGGGTTTGAACTGGAGTGGTGTGTCCTAACAGATTCTTCGGGAATTTGCCCGACTGCAGCTTCCGGCCACCAAATAACTTCAAGCGCATATAAGGCACACACCCCCCTTAAATCGAACACCACAGTACCAAACCCAAAGCTAAACACCACGTTCCTTTCATATCGATCATCGATTCTCTTACCGGTAGTCGATTGTTTCGTGGGGAAGATATGGAACTGCAGCCCTTATATCTATTATATGGAGCCCACTATTTGACAAGCTTGTTCTAACCTAGATAAAGCTAAATCGTGGCGTCCAGCAATGTTCTGAAGATTGCTAGTGTTAGATAATTATTATAGAATCCGATATCTAGGAATTCACGATCTAGCGAGGTTAGTTTAGGCTTGTTAAATAGTGGCCTCCGTATAATACGTGGGAGCAGCCGTCCCATATCTTCCCCACGAAACAATCAACCTAGAAAATCGATACTCGATATGAAAGGACAGTTAGGTTTAACTTTGGGACAAAACAGATATCGATTATCGAAATTTTCATTCGATTGTTTCATGGGAAGATATGGAACTGCCCCTCAAGTAAGTACTTAATTTGTATTTTATCTTTATTTTTCGATACGGGACTGCAAACTACGAAAGTACCAAAGATAATTAATTATGTTGTAAAACAGATCACTATTATAGGCTCTAGGTTGGTTTTGGCTAGCGAAAATCAAAACATTGCACAGCTAGTTCATTTCGTATACAAAACAAATTTTAAGAAGTTTGCTTCTTAGCCCAATTATCCACTTTCTTTTCACACTGCAAGTTTTGACATTTTCATTTTTGAAGAAATCTCTATTGTAAATCGTTCAATTGAAAAAATAAACGGAGAGAAAACAATTCAATTATAATTTATTCTTCCCTCAAAAATACAATAAATACACATATATGCTTTTTTTAAATTGAAACATTCCTAATAAAATTTATAAATAATTTAAATATGAATCACAAAGCAACCTTTGCGCTGATACAATTTTCTATCAAATTGCTTTTTAGTATAAATTTAATAACAATTAATAGGTATAACATACTAGAAAGTATAATCATAGTTGACTAAGCGTTACAATACATCAAATTCAAAGGAAAACAAATCAAAATAGTGTAATCGAATTTCTCAATTTAGGAATAATATATTAAAATAGTTGACATAGATCCTTTTTAATATGAATCAAGCTAATCTACCAATTTTCAAATAAAAATTATTTTTTACCCATCTAATCAATTCAATATTGGCATGACTTTTATCAGCTGACTACTGCGTGAGTAGATTGTACTATTTGTAGTATATATGTATATACAATGTAGTATATATGTAGTATAATCCTCACTTCGTATATTCTCAGAAATTGAAGCAATTCCGTATGCAGTGTTTGTACAGACAATGTTGTAATGAAACACAAACATACATGAGCAGAACAATGTGTACTCAGAAGGGTTGAGTACCACCTGGGGTCCTTAGGGCATAAACGTATTTTTCAAAGTCGTTATTGAAGGGCTGCAAAATACGTCAGACCCTTAAACCCTAACCACAGCCCTTAAATTTGCCCCTAAGCCATCATGATATATGTCATCTTGGGAGTATTTGTTGTTTGAATTTGTTTGTTTAGCTTTTTTTTTGGGAGCATTCTGGCAAAATGTTACTTTAATAGTATGTATCAATAGTATGTTACTTCAATAAAATGTATCTTCAATAGTTACCAAGCAATGGAATAATAATTGATAACTATGCGATACTCAGTGCTTATAAAATTCGTCTGGATGTTTTATTTTGTGGTGCATTCTAGGAAAATGTCTAATATTTATTTCATTTTCAATTTTTATCAAGCACAAGAATCATTGGCAAACAGGCAAAGCTAGAGTGCTTGCACAGTGGTGCATTCAATACTCTATGATAATCATGATTACAAAAAATAGGATTTTTCTGTCAAATAAAATGAGAATTTACTTAGAAATCATGATTACAGTAAATTCAAAGATTTATAGTAAATTCACAGATTAAGTGAATTCTAAATCATACTCTATGATTTAGACATTGCACAATTCATTTAACTTTGTGGTTATTTATTTCGATGAGGATAGCTCTATGAATTTAAAATATTTACAGTCACCATCGTAGAATCAATCACATACTGTGGAATGGTGGAATTCACGCTGCCCCAATCTATCATACACTGACAGTCTTCAAACTAATGTTTCTAAAATGATATCGAACTATGCATTATTAATTATGCATTTTGAGCTTATTTGCTTGAAATACACTATAATAAATGTTACATTTTTATTTTATTTAAATTCAAATATTTGATTTAATTTTGTATTAATTTCATTCGAAAAATATGGAAGTTTAATTTTTCAAGTCTTCAAACGAATGTTCCTTAAATAATATCGGATCATATTTTTAAATTATTTGCTCGAAAAACTTGATTTCCAAGTCAATTATCATTTTATTTGACAAAAAAAAATTCTATTTTCTGTAATCATGTTGTGTCAGAAAGGTTCTAATCCATGCTTATTATCAACAGTCTTTGCACAACTGTTCGAGTTTTAACTTTTTTTTTCAATAATTCATCAATAATCATCAATAATTGATTGCAACAACAATATTTCAATCTCAATTGTCAATCAAATCTCAATCTCAAATATTTCAATTGTACAATTTGATTGCAAAATTTGATTCTATAATGAATAATAAGACTTGAAGTTGTCACAACCACATTTATTGAAAACCGTGGAATACTAGTTTCGGTTGTTACACCATTATCAATCTCAAATAAACCTATTAATTATTTTTTATTTATTTCAGAATCATGCATATCTATAAATAGTTTTGATATTATTATTTAAACAAAAATTCCCAAGAAAATTTTTACTAATTTTTGTAATCTTATTTCAATGCTTAACTCAATTTTTGTGTTGATATCATTACATTTTGGTTGGAAAATTCAATTTTTTGTCTATTTTCTGTTAAACACAGTGTTAATTTCCAGACGTCTACTCATTCTTGACCTCATCTGATTGACAAATTCAATCTCTATGTCAACTTAAGTATAATTTCATTGTAGAATACAATCTTTGTGACAATTTTTTTGTCACAGAAACTTCCATGCTTGCCATCAGTCTTCAAACAACTGTTCTAAAAATAATATCAAACATTTTTTTACCTAAATTCCAATTTTTTAGTTAATTTCTCTATAGTTTTCATTGCAAAATTTGATTTCTGCGTCTATTACTGTATATGTTCATTGGAAATTTTGATTTTTGTGTCATTTCCTGTGTGTCTTGATTGCAAAACTTTATTTCCATGTGAATTCCTGTATAGTTCATTACAAAATTTGATTTTTGTGTCATCCCCTGTGTATTTTGATAGCAACATTTTATTTCTGTGTCTATTCCTTGATATTTTGTTTGTAAAATTCATTTTTTTTTTAAACTTTCTGTTACAGAACCGCAGTGTACTTTTCCTGAATCGTGGTCGGGCAAATGGTTTCAGAGTGGGGTGCGCAATTTAATTGTGAATAGCACGTCGATTGAAAAGAAAGGACACTGCATACAGTCAGATGGCGACAAATTTCTCATAGAAGACAAGTAAGTTGGACGCATTTACAATATTTTTACAATTTTCACTGTGAAAAATGTTTTCTTTCATGCCCTAACATCAATTTAAGTCTCATATTACCATGTGATTACAAAAGAAAAATATCAAATAGCAAGTCCTAATATCAATTTGAGTCTTACACTACCGTCTGATCATAAAAGAACGTTCCAATTTTAAAGATCTTCAACTACAAAACAGGAATGTGCTAATGACAATACTTTTCGAATTTTTATGCAAACGAGGGAATTAATTTTTTTTTAGTATCAAAACTTACCAGCATGTATGATGTGACCAAAAATAGAAGCTTAAACAATATTATTTATTCATTAATAATAATTGGCGGGCCGCTTAGCGCAGTTGGTTGGGGCGTCGCAACTTCAGCTTGCTGTCGTTTAAGTGGTCGTGGGTTCGAATCCCTCTCCACCGTCAGGCATTTATGTGTAATCATTCACCTCATTACCCACGCACAAGTCTCGGACTCATGTGGGCATCATCAGCAACAAAAAAAATATATATATATATATATTTATTTGGTTTTCTTCCCACAATTATTTCAATATAAATCTGATGCCACAGTTTCGATGACTGCTTTTATCATTGCTACAAGTTCATCAATGCTAACTGGCACAGATGGAACAAACACCTTATCTGCTATTTATACTAATTACTCATAGGAAAGGGTCACATGGGGTTTCTTAGAGGCAGTAAAGAGAAGTCTAATACCCAGTTTTTCTGCGGCCAATCTATCGAATCTGTACCTTTTTTCTAATACATGAATTCTGGAAGAGGTGCCAATGGCATAAAAATGTGTTCTTTTCCTTCCGATTGAAGGGATCAAATTAGTCATGAGCATGTCCAAATAAATGCAAATAATTGCAGTCAACAGTGAACATGTTGCTATGAGTATGGTAAGATTTAGAATACTCCACGAATAGAGTTTAGGCTTAAGGTTATGGCCAAATTATACATTTAGGAAAACTTCTGATCAATTATGGAAATTCAGTCTCCTTTTTCCATATTAAATCCTCAAAAAGTCTTGTAAGTACCCGCGTTTTATAATTAGAGCCCTTCAAATTGGGACATTCTTTTGTAATCCCCGACAGGTGTTTTTTTTTAAAGATCACACTGGAGTTTAATGAATATAAATACCGTATGTATCATTTATAAATTTATAATATAAATAACATTAATATGCATGGATATAATATTCGTATTCAAAGATATCCTTGTTCCAGGATTTTTTGATCCATGACAAACTGCGTTGTTAATATTCACTTTTTAGGTAAATTTAACGACTTGCAGTTACTTTTAATTAAGAATAAGTAATATTTTACTCACTCTCTAGGCCAAACGTATTCGAGTTATGGAAACTCATCTTCAAGATAGCCTTGAAGATGAGTTTAGGCTTAGAGAGTGAGTAAAATATTACTCATTCTTAATTAAAAGTGATTGCAAATCATTAAATTGACCTAAAAAGTAAATATACTTGTTGTTTTGAGGCGTTTTTGTTGTTATACAAATCATCCATGATTTTAGGCTATAGGGCCTTATTTTTTTTTCAAGGATGAAGCCCACATAGGTCTGAGACCTGTGCGTGGGTAATGAGTTGGATGATGGTGATTGATGAGTTGGACCTACAGTTTTAGGTGGGTTCCGAACCACCGGGAAGTGATTTTACAGCAGAGAACAGTGTCTTTTTTGCTGGCCAATCTAATCGGTCACCGTTGCAAACAGGACCCAGGAGAACGCAGCTTATCTCTCTGATTGAACAGATACCTGCTACGGCTCGCGGCTATCACTTCCCGAGCCTATATTAACATCTTACTTTTGTTTGTTCATGTACTTTTTAATAGATTTTGAATGTAGGCCTAATATGATTCTTAACTCTTATCTATATAAATAAAATTAGAGTTTTGTCTGTTCATTTATCAGAATTATATATTTTTTGGTTATTTTTACGTTTTATACATTGAAGAAGCCGAAACAAGTTTCATCTCAATTTCTGTCTGCCTGTCACGGCCTCGAAGGCATTTTACGCGGCCTTCTCCTGAAAAACGAGAGCATCGATCGGGATTAAAGTTATTTATCAGTATTGAAAACCTTTTTGACAATGTCTTTAGCTATAAAAAACCTAAATTAACTTTTTTAACAGAATAATAAACGTTTAAAAACCAAGTATTGTGCGATTTTGGATACATTTTACGCGGCCTTCTCCTGAAAAACGAGAGCATCGATCGGGATTAAAGTTATTTATCAGTATTGAAAACCTTTTTGACAATGTCTTTAGCTATAAAAAACTAAATTAACTTTTTTAACAGAATAATAAACGTTTAAAAAACAAGTATTGTGCGATTTTGGATACATTTCTTCTAAGTTTTATTACCACATAAGACCAAATCACGTAATTTATCATGATATATCAATCAGCTGTTCTCAAATATTCTCTCTGATAACTTACTGTCACTGAATTGTTCACGTTCTAAGTTGTTTACTAAGCTGCTAACAACTTGATGATCGTTGCTATCAAAAAAGCCGAAACATATTTAGTCTTATTTCTAAGAAATTCGGCGAGAAATAATCAATGAAGCACGCTTATATGTGGATTGGACATCGTGTAGAGTTAAAGACTATGTCGCTCTCTCACGATGTTTCAAATGTCAAGGTATTGGACATATTTCCAAATATTGTAAGAGCAAATCCCAAAATTGTGGTCATTGCGCTCAAGAAGGCCATGATTTCAAAGCCTGTCCAAATAAATCACAGAGCCCATCATGCGTAAATTGCAAAAAGCTGAAAAAAAGTCATAATCATAAAGTCAATGACACAAACTGTCCCATTTACATAAAAGCAATGCAAACACTTTTAAATAAAACTGATTATGGCAAGTAAAATTATAGTTTTGAAATTTAGGAAAGATATTCTATTAGTGATTGATTTTACGTTGAACTGTAAAGTGTCGACTCGACAAAAATTGAACATTAATTATTAGTGAATATGCAAGATTTAGATGAGGACGATGTGAATGTAAATTATAACTTAATAAATTTCCAAAACTGGAATGAATCGAAAAATTTTTTAAAACGGATAGATAACTCTGTAGATAATGAACTTATTTGTTTAAGTACCAATGTGAGATCGCTCAGGAAACATTGGGATACACTGAAATCAGAATTAAATGAAGTGCTCTGTAGTATAGGTGTAATAGTATTAAGTGAAATTAATTTGAGGATGGAAGAAGTTGATTCGTATGGGATCCCGGGATATTCGAATGGCCGAGGGGGTGGAGGATTAGGAATCTTCTATAGAGAAAATTTAAAGATAGAGAATATAGAATATGATTTCGTATCTGCAGAGTTATTATGCTTGAAAATCTATAATGGGGAAAAGTCAATACTAATAGCAGCATTTTATAGACCTCCAAACCAAAATCTAAATCTCTTCAATGAAGAATTGGAAAAATGTCTAACAATGCCTAAAATTAAAAACGAAAAGAATATTATCATGATGGGTGACATTAATATTTGTTATTTGAATGATAGGTATGGATCAGAGGATTATCTGGGTGTGTTGTATTCGAATGGTCTTTATAATAGTATCCAGAAGCCCACTAGAGAAGAGTTCTATAATAATGTTTTGGTTTCATCTTGCTTAGACCATGTTAATGTTAAATTAAACGATGAAAACTCCTACACTGCGTTCATAGTAGAAAACAAAATCTCAGACCACTACTGGACAGGGGTGAAAATAAGTTTTAGTAAAGATTCAGATATAGATATAGAGAATGAGCATAAGAATATTATCAGCACAAGAAAAGTTAATGAATTAATTCAAAAAGAAAATTGGTGGCCAATACTGGATTTAAGAGACCCATCAGATATATATAATGAAATAGTGAAAAAGTTTAAAGACATCTATGATAAAAGTACAATAAAGATAAAAATAGATAAAAAACAAGAACAAAATCCCTGGTTCAATAATAATTCAAGCAATT
>OX418216.1:1577004-1790416 GCA_948455865.1 Conomelus anceps | reverse complement strand
CAATTTAAGCTCAGTAAAAGATTAGTAATGATATGAGTCATCAATCAAAATCATCAGAACTAAATTTTCAAATCACAAGGAAAACTGATCCTGAAAATTGAAAACGCAGATAAAAGGCTTCTATGTTCTATTATTTTTAAACTCAACTTCACCTTCAGTTCTGTACTTATTTATAAATTCATAAAAAATGAAAAATTGTAGGCATTGAGTTTTTAATGATAGGGAATTTTGGAGATAACACAAGCATGAAGGATTCTATCCTATTCTTATGTATATATTTATGTCTATTATTGTTATGCTTATCTTAATGTCTTTTATGCATATCTTTAGCATATAATTTATGTCTTTTATTATTTTTATAAATGCATTTGATAGAGATTTAATATTAGAAGATGGTTTAAAAAGCTTACTAATGTTAGCCATAACTTGTAGCTGAGGAGACTATCACTTGGTGAGTCACAATAGTAGTTTATTTGAACAAAAACCTAGTTATATTGGTAGGAAATTCTATAATAAGTTTCTATAGAGTCTTGGTAATATCAAAATATTTGAAAACAATTGAGAAAATGTTTAGATAAAGTTTTATAAAGTGTACAAGAGCTCCTTTCACATCAAAATTAAGAATCTAATATTAAAACTGACACTGTATTTCACTTTTAAATAATATTTTACTCACATATATTGGAGATGCTTGAGGGAAGCATTTCACTTCTGAAAAGAAGCTTCAAGGCTGACGAAGCTTCTTTTCAGAAGTGAAATGCATTCCTCGAGCATCTCCAATATATGTGAGTAAAGCATTATTTAAAAGTGAAATACAGTGTCAGTTTTAATATTAGATTGTTCATTAAGTATTTCGTCATGGAAAACATCACAAATTTCAAAATTAAGCTTCACCTCAACTAATTTAAATTATAAAATTTGTGGTAACTAGTGAATAAGAATGGTGATATTGTAAGATCATACTTGACTTGTCTTATACTTTGAAGCCGGTGTCTTCAAGAAGGACTCTTCAAAAAAATATGAGTTATCCATATTTCATCTATACTAAATGATCACACTAAATGACACTAAATCACAAGGAAAATTTATTTTAAATTTAAAGAGTTTCAAGAAAGACTGCTATCAAATATATGAACACAATAACCCAACCAATATATTGTAATAAAAACTTAAGAAACACTTTTAAGTGCAAATTATCAAATTAACTCACGTTATGGCGTGACGGCCGTTTCACTCTGTTGTCAAGAGCATCGTCAGACGACCCACAGTACACTGATTTAAGGCATCACAGTGAGGGCATCATGGTGAGTGAAACGACCGTCACGCCATAGCCTGAGTTAGTTTCCACTTAAAAGTGTTTTAAAGTTTTTATTACATATTAGTGGAAACAAGATGGATCTTCAAAATAAATAATAAGACGAAATTGTCACAACCACATTTATTAAAGCTTCGAGAAACTAGTTTCAGTTGTTACACCATTATCAATCTCAATCAAACTCTTCAACATGATGTGATGTGGATCTTCAACATCACAATATATCGTATTTTCAAATAGATTCAATAAAAATAATAAGAAGAATCTGGGTTGAATTTAGAGTAATATTGAGTGAAGAATAAAGAGTGCAATTCATTAATTCTGTATTTATACACATCACCTCAACGAATTGAAATTTTAATTGTAATTGTGGTAACTAGTGAATAAGAATGTTAATATTGTATGTTATTGTTGATCTGACTTATTTTATATTCCATAACCAAAGTCTTCAAAAAAGAGAGTATATCGCTCTCTTAAGCATAATATAAGTGAACATGAATTATTAAGCGTATTTCATAGGCTAATAAAACAATAACAAATTGGTGTACTTACATTTACTTATAGATTCATTAAAAAGACTATTTTGAACAGATTTCTTCACAACACATGAAAGGTTCAATAGATTTTATGATGTTGAAGATCCATCTTGTTTCCACTAATATGTAATATAAACTTAATAAAACAACTTTTGAATGGAAATTATCTCACGTTATGGCGTGACGGCCGTTTCGCTCTGATGTCTAGAGCATCGTCAGACGACCCACAGTAAACATGGAGTGTACTGTGGGTCGTCTGACGATGCTCTAGACAACAGAGCGAAACGGCCGTCATGCAGTTAATTTCCATTCAAAAATTGTTTTATTAAGTTTATATCAATAGATTTCTTCATTAGTACCTATTATTTGTTCTGCTAATTCTTGTAAACATGTTTTCGCCACACTAGGACGTAATGAGCTGTTTTTCGTGCGTCATATGGAGGCCGAAAGTGTTTGGTTTCCGACGAGGTCTGTAAACGTTTACCGCCCTAGGGCGGAAAAGAAAATGACCTTGAATGACAGCTGATCGTGTCTGGATACAGCAGTCATGATTGTAAATATGAATCCTTCCAACTTTTATGTAAAACAAAAAGATTTAAACCATCAATAAATGTTTATTTTTTATAATTTAATATGTACGTAGTATTTAAAATGTCAAAAATGATCACTTTTTATAACTTAATATGTAATATTTTGTAGTTTTGATATCAAACAATAGAACCTTTTTATTCAACCTGCAGAGCTCTGGGAATTTTGTGAACTACTACAACTGTTGGTAACCTCTCACCAAAAGGTTGGTTGATTAGGTTTTTTGTTTTTAGGAATTTTGTCTACTACTGCAACTGTTGGTAAAGGTTAATGTTGGTATAGAAAGGTTATTTGGTTAGGTTTTTGGTTGTTTTATGCAGGTTTCGAATCAGGAACAGGAATAATAACAAAAAACCTAACCAACTAACCTTTTGGCATACAGTTGTAGTAGTTGACAAAATGCTCACCCAGAGCGCTGTAGGTTGCAGTGGCGGCTTGTGAATTTTTTGTTAAGGGGGTCAATATTAAAATTTCTAAGCAGTTTTTGTTAACTCCCCCTCATTATAGCACAATCAATACCACAAAATCAATAGCATTATATTCAAAAACATTCTAACAGAGAAAGAGTTTTACTAGTAAAGTATTTTTTGGACTCACCTCAAAGTTTTTTATAGAGAAGATCTATACGTCTATCTTTACTGCTAGCAAAGTGATCTATCACTTGCTCAGTGAAATTGTCTATACTTTTTATGAATTTCTTTTCAATGCTCAACATAGCTAATGAGCTAAGCCGTGATTGGTCCATGGTGTTGCGCAAAAATGTTTTAATTCTTTTCAGAGTAGAGAAGCAGCGCTCACTTTCAACGGTTGTCATTGGAATGGTACACAAAACTTTCAATAATTTTACAGTCTCGGAAAATGATTCATTCAGATTTAAATTTATAAATAACTGCAGAACAGCTAAAACACCATTATTGATGGAAAATTCTTCTCGGTTGTACACAACTTCCAGTTCAGATTTCAGTTTGAGAGTATTTATCATTGGATAAGTGGATTTCACTATAGAAACAAGATTCATTGGGAAACACTTTCTGTAGTCGCTGAATCGATTGCAATCAAACAACTGGGCAGCAAACAAGTGATCATTAAAATTGAACCTGTTTTTAATTTCAGTCAGAATTATGTCGCAAACCTCAATCGCTGTTCTTTTTTTAGGATCGTCTAGTCTCTGTCTTTTTGAAGATGCTGGCTCTGGATATTTATCATTTATAATGGAATTTCTCTTATTTTGCATAATTTTTTCAAAGTTACTTACATACTCATTCACTAATTTCACATCAATATTACGCTTCTGAAGTTGCTGGAACAGTATTTCCACATGAGGCAACACATGATGAAAAAAATTTAGCCAGTACAAGAATTGGTCATTTCTTAAATAATTTATTAAGCCACTGCACTGATTTATTGTACTTGGGTCTGTATCACTGTCCATTATCTTTTCCAAACACATGAGAAGATCTACTTTATAAGTGTAAATAATTTCAACACATCTACTGTTGAAATTCCACCTTGTGGGAGCAGATTTAGGTAGCCTCACTCTAACTATTTCGTCTAGAACAGCGGTACGCTTAGGGGATTTACCATAGAATGAAGAAAACGCGTGTAGGTGTGCAAAAAATATCCTTGTTTCTTTCAGATGACTAGTAGCTTTTTGCAAAACTAAATTTAATTGATGCGCATAACAGTGAATAAAATTTGCGTTTTTGTATATTTGTTTAATTTTGGACTGCACCCCACCTAATCTTCCACTCATCACAGAAGCTCCATCATAGCATTGCGCAATTAATTTTTCTGGAGATTTATCCAAATTTATAATTTGCAACTCTTTAATAAGTTCATTGGACAGACCTTGAGCTGTAGTTTCAGGTGGATTTACAAACTTCCAAAACCGTTCATGAATGCAGCCGTTGACAATATATCTGAAAACAATTACTAACTGACTTTTATTTGAAACGTCAGTAGTTTCATCTGCTTGAATTGAGAGAAATTCTGAGTTTAAAATTTCTTCCTTAATTCTGGTGTGGCAAACAGCTAACATTGAATCCAAAATATCGTTCTGAATAGTTTTGGATGTCCCTTTGAATACTGAACTCTTCTCAATATGCTCTTTAAGAATACTATCCACTTCAGAAATTAAATCAACCAGACCTTTAAATATGCCTGGATTAGATGACTCCAAACATTCATCATGACCTCGTAATGCAAGTTCGAATGCTCCACAAAATTTTACACAGTCGATTAACCTACTCAAAATGTACCTATTTTTTCTAACCTGTTCATTGTAGGCTGCAATGGAAGTTCTGTAAGCACTGCTCAATTGAAGTCTAATATCTGTTTGTCCGAGTGATGCAAAACTCATGGCACTATTTAAATGATCAGATGAAAGTAAATGTTTACTCACTTTCTCTTTCAAATGTTTAATGTCTTTTACTCCATTTTCAGTCCATACTGACGGTTCTTTTGAGAAAAGTAGACAATGAAAACAGAAAAAATAATTTTTTTCTTCACATCCACAAATCCAATCACTTAAATCATATAATGATGCACGAAAATATCTGTTCACTTCCTTTCCTTTATCTTTTGTTGTCTGTTTCACATTTAAATTTGGCTTAGGTCTTCCCATATTTTTCAACTTCAACCGGTGCTCAAAATTCAAACTATTTGCAAGTTTTAATTTTATTATTTCCGAAACAGACATCTTAAATTACACTTCCACTTCCCCCTAATTACGAGATATTCTGACACAAAACACAGTAGAACGGTACGTAGGAACTAAATCAAAATGGATAACTTCCATAAAAACTAAATTCACAACACTGTGAACAAAAATATTCAGACGTAAACATAACCAAGAAAGTCATAGCTGGAGCACGTGTGTTCTGTTCGTTCAAGTTCGGCTGTTTTCGGCTTCTTGGGCATTGACCGTAAAGGAAAGATACAGGCGAAATCTCTCTCTGTCTGTTCAACTCGCATTCCCTATACATTTATCTCTGTCACACTCGACTCTAGTATAGGCCCATATTATAAAAGCAATGGGTCATTACGCCACTTGACCGAGTGGACACATATTATTTTATTTATGATTTGAAATATTTATCTAATTTGGTTGGTGGGTCATTGACCAAATGACCTTATAGAGAAACCGCCAGTGGTAGGTTGGATAAAAAGGTGATAGCCGTTCCTTGTATTCTTGCAAGTACCATAGCCTTAAAATTTCGCTTTCAAAATTTCCAACATTTGTTTTTTTTGTGGTGTGGCGAAAAATAGCGTTCGCAACACGGGCAAAAATGTTTTGCCGGCTCTCAAACGCTTCAAGTTCTCGACTTCGTCTCGAACTTGAAAACCGCGATCTCGAGCCGGCAAACACACATTTTCGGCCCTAGGTGCGAAATATACTATTTTTATCAACCCTGGACTTTACTGGACTAGACTGAACTAACAAGTTTATACATTTATACAAGAGTACCTACCTATTTTTCTATTAACTCTTAATGAACTGAACAACTTTCTCAGAGAGTGAGTATTGAGCACATCTTGTAGGTAGCCTGTTTATTAAAATAACGGCACTAGCGCGTCTATTCTTATACAGTTTGTATAGGTGCTAGAATTTGAGATAGTGAACTAGCGAACACTGCCTGCTTTATCACAGTGACAATGTGAGCAGGACTGGAAGCGTTGCAGTTAGTCCATGAAAGGCTCAATTCGGTAAGAAACATGTTAACAAGAATTAGCAGAATAGGTACCCATTTAGAAATTTATTGAACCTGTCATGTAAGTTATTGTAAATGAAACTGTTTGAAATTGTTGTCTTTTCAATGAATCTACATACAAGTACTAGATAGTATACAAGTAATATAAGTATCCCACAACAATTTGTATTTTTTCCTACAACTGCTCGTGTAGTAGTTCTTTACGTACTGAAAACTAATTGTAAAATACCTCTTTACTGCTCCGCAAGCGGTAAAGTACTTTACGCTCGCCAGCTGTTTTCTTTACGCTTCTGTTTTGATTTTGATGTCTTCTCATTGGTGGATCACAGAATCCGTGAATTCTCATAACCTCAAAAATGGCGCACGCTAACCAAATCCGCGCACGGTCTGTGATGTTACAAACTACAAGCTTTTATTGTGTTGCAATCCAGAACTGCAGTTGTAGGAAAAATATTGTATGCAATTCGCGCGTGAAGCTTCTTTATCGCTCTCGCAAAATTACTGCGCTCCGCTATGCGTCGCGCAGTAAATGTCTTGGCTCGAGCGATAAAGTTGCGCTTCACGCTCTTAATACATAAATAACTATTATAAACTTAAAAAACACTTTTAAATGGAAATTGACTCACGTTATGGCGTGACGGCCGTTTCGCTCTGTTGTCTAGAGCATCATCAGACGACCCACAGTACACTGATTCAAGGCATGAGTTTGAGGGTTATGTATGTTGGAATAACTATTCCATAAATAACTATTTTATTCACCAATGAAATACGCTCAATCATTTTTTCAATAAACCTACATTCATGTAAGTACACTAATTTGTTATTTTTCATTTATCCACGGAATGCGCTCCCTCTGTAATATTTTCATTGCTTTTATCAAATTATTTATTTAAATAATCCAAATTAATTTTGGTAGTTTTTTGTAAAAGTTCAAGTTATCTGGTTCCTAAAAGCTTACTGATGGTATAGTATGATTATAATACTATAATCTATGAAAGCCTATACATAGTAAACGTACATACTATATAATTATTATGATAGTATGACTCATATTCTAATATTAAAACTGACACTGTATTTCACTTTTAAATAATGTTTTACTCACATATATTGGAGATGCTTGAGGAATGCATTTCACTTCTGAAAAGAAGCTTCGTCACCCTTCTTTTCAGAAGTGAAATGCATTCCTCAAGCATCTCCAATATATGTGAGTAAAACATTATTTAAAAGTGAAATACAGTGTCAGTTTTAATATTAGATTGTTCATTAAGTATTTCGTCATGGAAAACATCACAGATTTCAGTTTTGATATTAGATTGTTCATTAAGTATTTCGTCATGGAAAACATCACAGATGACTCATATTATCAGATTTCACTTATCTTATACCTTCAGTATAACCGCAGTCTTTAGGACGTCATCTTTGAAAAAAAATTGATAATGAGTCATTATTCAAAAATCATTTAATCTGAATTTTCAAATAAAAAGGAAAATTGATCTTCAATATCAGAAAAAAAAATGAAAGGCTACCATCATATTCATACTCACTAGTCTAACTAATAATATGGTATTTATGATTTCAATATATTATATTATAATTTATATAACATAATAAAATTTCTTATATGATATAAAATAGTAAAATATGAAAATACCAGTCTACTTTTGTGTTTATTACTGAATTCAATCAGAATGCTGAAAAAAGAAAAACCTACCCATATAATATTGCATTTATGATAAATTTGATTAAAACATTTGAATTTCACCCGTGAATATTGTATTTATTCATTAATAAAAGTAGTTTTTTATGAGTATTAGGAAAAGCAAATAAAATGCTACTATCGTATCTATACACAAGAGTCCAACCAATAATAGCCTATTGTATTTATTGATGAATTTAATATATACATGTATAATGAATTCTATATATACTATGTAGAATAGTGAAAAATGAAAATCTCCCCCTTTACATTTGTTGTTTCATTACTGAATTCAATCAGAATAATGAAAAAAAAACCAACTCAGTAATATATTGATTGCATTTCTTAATGAATTCAATGAAAATCATGACAACTCATTTATCAATATTGTATTTATTATTAATTTAATGAAAGTAGTTTTTGATAGGAAAGTGTTAGGTAAGGTTAGTTAGTAAGGTTAGGTTAGGTAAGTGTTAGTGTTAGGAAAAACAATTAAAAAATTACTATCACCTAATATCAAAACTGACACTGTATTTCTGTTTACATTATGATTTTTACTTATACTGGAAGGATGCATTTCGCTTCTAGAGGGAAGCTTCTAAAGAGAGCGAAAGGCTGATGAAGCTTCTTTTTAGAAGCAAAATGCATCCATCCAGGGATAAGATAGTGAAAAACATCATTTAAGTAGAAATACATGTTTTGGTACTGGTTGTTCATCAAGTATTTTATCATGGAGAACATTACAGATACTATCATGTCTTTTCACAATGTTTTATTTATTGGTGAATTCAATGAAAATAATAATAAAAAAGTAACCCTTTAATATTGTGTTTATTACTGGACTCAATCATAATAATGAAAAAAGAAAAACCTACTCAGTAATATATTGTATTTCTTGGTGAATTCCATGAAAATAAGGGTAAATCTACTCATTTATATTGTATTTACCTATGAATTCAATAGAAATAGTTTTGAAAAATGGTTTTATTTGTAGTGGTGAAGGTGATATTGTGGAAGATATCCATAATGAATAATAAGACGACCTTGTCACAACCACATTTATTAAAAAAAGTGAGATACTAGTTTCGGATGTTACTCCATTATCAATCTCAAACACTTTCAAAAATCCCTAAAAATCTGATATAATAATAATCATCTCCGGAAGTACTAAACTGATTCAACATGAAAATCAGAACATTATTTTCCAAAAAATAACATTAAAATTGTATTAATTCATGAATTAAATAGTTTTGGAAATTGATTCCAAAAATTTATTTCCAAAAAATAACATTAAAATTGTATTAATTTATGAATTATTTAATATTAATAATTGATTCCAAACATTTATATATGAGACTACTTACCGAATGAGGCCTAACACTGTAGGTGACACGATTCGTACCCCCAATTTCGAAAAAAACTCAAAGAACCCAAAATTCAAAACTCCCCGTTCACACCAACATTACCCCCACAATTTTCCGGAACACCTCAACTGGTTTTCAACACAAATTTCGAAAATTTCCTTACATTTCCCGTGATATTTTGAAAACAGCGCGAGGGTGAAAGAAGACTCAGAACGTTCGCAGTCAATACCCCAATGTAACTCAACCACAGTTCTCTGTTTCAACCCCCTCTATGTGTCATAGATGCAGGCTTGCCTGTATTATTTCCCTTTCGCCTGCGAAATTTCCCTTTTCGACCACGAAATTTCCCAGCGCATGTGATGAGACTTGTAGACAAGTGAACGTGTGTTCTAGATTAGTGGGGTGTGGGAATTTTAGGAAGGGGTGGTTTTGAAGCTGGGAAGGGTTAGTTTGAAGTATTTATAGTTGGAATAGAAGGGGTGTTGTCATTTTGTACGATTATTTTCGATATAGGGGGGCATTTAACATAATAGACGAGACCATGTGAGTATTTGTCTATAAACGGAGGGGTTCAGAAGGGATAAATGTATTGTAGATGAAAGTTTGAGTGAACGGTATGGAAAAATGAATGAAACTATGTGAATTATGTTCAATAAATTTTGTTGATATTTAAGTTCAAGTTTCTATCAATGTTAGTCAAAATATGTAGAGTAGGCCTAATGAAAACATGGAGGCTAAAGAAAAGAAAAAAAAATTGTGGTTTTCTTGTTCCATAACTGCGTTGTTAATATTAACTTGTTATGTGAATTTAACGACTTGCAGTCAAATATTCATTAAGAATAAGTATAATTTACTTACTCTGTAGGCCGAGCGCTTTCGAATCTATGAGATCCATTTTCAGAGGCGTGTGTTCCTTGATCATCGATGTCAGTATTTAGGTTAGAAGAATGTGGTTTTTGTAAAATGTGATCAAAAAGTTTGTTTTAGATTTCAAATCTTTCGAATCTTTGAGATCCATTTTCAGAGGAGTGTGTTCTTTGATCATCGATGTCAGTATTTAGGTTAGAAGAATGTGGTTTTTGTAAAATGTGATCAAAAAGTTTGTTTTAGATTTCAAAAACTTTAGATTTTATATGTATAACCTACACATTCTGCATATAAAATCTAAAGGACACGAACTCAACACCTTGGAACAATTTGAAATATACAAACACACCACACACAATAAACAAAACATCCTCAACGAACAACTAAATTTTAAACAACACAAACTTTTTGATTACATTTTACAAAAACCACAATTCTTCTAACCAAAAAACTGACATCGATGATCAAGGAATACACGCCTCTGAAAATGGATCTCAAAGATTCGAAAGCGCTCGGCCTACAGAGTAAGTAAATTATACTTATTCTTAATGAATATTTGACTGCAAGTCGTTAAATCCACATAAAAAGTTGATATTTTAGTTCGATTTTTACTTAAAATATTATACAAAATCAGAAAAAAATGGAATAAAATATTCTTAATAAATTAAGCTTGATATTTCGGTTCAATGTTTAGTCAAGGATAGTCACAATATGTGAAATCATGTTTGAAATATAGGTATATACGGTATTCACCGTTAGTAAGTATATTTTCCACTACATTTGTAGACTTTCTTTCATTACAATGCAATTAAACTTTTTTTAAATGAAAACATTAACAGAAAGGAGGACGAGTAGGAGGAGGAAGAGGAGAATAGAAAGGAGGAAGAGGAGGAGGAGAAGAAGAAGGAGGCGAAGAAGAAGGAGGAAGTGGAGGAGGAGGAGGAGAAATAAAAAGAGGAGGAGGACGATAAAGAGGGAGAGGAGGAGGATAAAGAGGAGGAGGAGGAGGAGGAGGAGGAGGAGGAGGAGGAGGAGGATAAATATGAGGAGAGAAGGAGGAGGATGAGAAGGAAGATGAGGGGGAGGAGAAGGAGGATAGGAAAAAAGAGATGTTTAAATTAAACTTTTAGATAGGCTATTACACATTTTAGAAATCTACATTTAATCCGTCTAACATTGTCTTTTACTTCTCTTATAATCCGTCTACTTGTCTTATTCTAGGAATTTCGCTATTTTTTAATAAAATAATAAAAATATTTTTAACCAGTATTTTTTAAAGATTTAACTATTTTTCTAATCAATTTCTATGTACCACTGTCTTAAAGTTGAAATTAGGACTTGAAGTTCTTGCAGTTCTCTCTCCCTCGCCTCCACACTCTCTGACGCTTGCTCACTCATTTTCTCTCTCTCTCTCTCTCTCACACACACACTCACACGCTCTCTCTCGCTTACTCTCTCTCACTCTTACTCTCTCATACACTCTTGCTCTTTCTCTTGATCTCACACAATCTCTCTCGTACAAACACTCCTTCTTACTCCCTCTCCCTCCCACTCAATCTCTCACACTCTCTCCTATCTCTCACTCACTTTCTCTCTCTCACTCTTTCTCACACTCCCTCACTTTCTGTCTCTCACTCTTTCTCACACTCCCTCACTTTCTGTCTCTCACTCTCTGCATATAGCAGAAAAAAATATGCTACACATAATTAAAAGCAAACATACACACATACACGGCGGCGGGCGACGGCTCCCACGTTTATTTTAGGCAGCCGTCTCCGTCATTTTGCCGTATGCAACTTTTTTATGATCTGTGTGCACAGGCCTTTCCGGTGCGTGCTATACCCGGGTTTCCCCCGGCTTAGCACTGTAGACCCGCTACACACATGCTAACATATTCTCTGCGATAGCCGGACGGAGATTAGATCGGTGGGCGGTAATTGGAAATTGAAGGTGGTGTGTAAACAATCATTATAAACTCGTGTTCGTGAAAAATTCTTATCGGTATAATTATTAAAATCTGGAAGGCAGGCTCGCTCTGCTCGCCACAGGGCATCCGCCTCCGTAGGAGAGAAATATACACAAAATATCAATTCAAGATTAATTTTTTGTTTTGTTTTTTTGGGGGGAAACTTATATAAAATTATCAGTAGTTTAAAATTGATCTTCTTTCAATCGGTGGTGGTGAGGAATTTACTCGAAAGGTGAAGAAGGTGTTTGGGCTGAAGGAGGAGGAGGAGGAGGAGGAGGAGGAGGAGGAGGAGGAGGAGGAGGAGGAGGAGGAGGAGGAAGGAAGAGATAGAGGAGGTCGAGGTGGGAAGGAGAAAGAGATAGAGAAGGAGGAGGAGAAAGAGAAGAAAATTAATAAAAGGGATACGAGAAACGATACTATTAAATTTTTAGATAGGATATGATACACATTCTAGAAATTCAAATTCAAAATGTCTTTGTAGTGGATATCCATAATGAAGAAGACTTGAAGTTGTCACTACCACTTTATTGAGAGCCGTGAGATACTAGTTTCGGTTGTTACACCATTATCTCACTGTTTTCAATAAATGTGGTTATGACAAATTCTAGTCTTATAATTAATTATAAATTAAAAATGAATCGTTTTATCAAATCGTACAACCTGCTAGAAATAATTGTATAAATTATTTTTAATTCTTTGATTGATCTCTTAGTGCGTTTTGTAAAATAAGTCAAGAAATTAATTTATTTGATTTTTAAAAACAGAAGGTAAAATAATTAAGAGAAAAGAAAAAGACGTCCTTTGTAATAACCTCCACACTGCCAACTAAACCTGAAACAAGTATTCATGACCGACATATTTTTGTTGAGCTTTGAAGACTTAAGTTGTAGACTTATTAAATGCTTGTCGCTACAGCATTCGACATGCAAAGTCCCCTCAGCACTTACTAAGTCCTTCCCCACCGCTACCCTCTCCAGGGTAGACTTGCAAGTCACAACTGCAATATCTGTTGCCCATCGAAATATTTGTACGCCATTTTGTTTTTTTTTATTCACCAATCGCACGCTAACTTCCTTTCGTCACGAAATTAAAGCTCGCCGAAAAACTGCGCCCGAACTTTCTACTGTAGATGAAACAAGAAGTAAAATAATAACAAGATAATAAAACCAAACTGGTATCGTGATTCCAAACAGTTAAAAATGTAGCAGTTTTATTCAATTTTGTCGCTAAAACCTGATAAAGTCCGAAAAATTGTAATTTGCACATTTAAATAGCCACTTGTAATTGTGCCTTTGTTATAATTGGGTAATTTAAGACCACACAGCCGAAATTGTTTTTCTCTAAGAAACTCTAATCAACACAGCAAAGATAAGCTCAAGTTCCAGTTATTCAATTTTGTCATTAAACCCTGATAAAGTACGAAAAATTGTAATTTTCACATTTAAATAACTACTAGGCGACTTGTAATTATTGTGTCGTTTTTCTAACAATTAGGTAATTTTGAGTCTACACACTCAAAGTTTGGTCAATTGTTTCTCTGTAATGAACTTTTATCAAACCAGGAAAGATATCTTGATAGCCTACTTTTTGAAAGTTGATCATCAAATAGTATTATTGAGGGCCTTTTTGAAATCTGTGATGTTTCCCATGACGAAATACTTGATTAACAATCTAAAACAAAAACTGACACTGTATTTATTTTTTAATTATGATTATGAACCTCCAGTATAGTGAGTAAAAACCGTTTGAGCCATGTGATGAGGAAAATAAAGGATCTACAAAAAGAGGTGACTTCCGAACCAGTGAGTAAGTGATAATAAAGTTAACTTTTTATGTGAATTTAATGACTTGCAGTCAAATATTCATTAAGAACAAGTATAATTTACTTACTCTTTAGGCCGAGCGCTTTCGAATCTTTGAGATCCATTTTCCCAAAAATGTAGGCTCGGCCAACAGAGTAAGTGAATTATACTTATTCTTAATGAATATTTGACTGCAAGTCGTTAAATTCACATAAAAAGTTAATAATTAACAACGCAGTTCGTCATGGAACAAGAAATCCAGGAATTTAATTTGATAATAAAGCTTGTAACATCAATTCGTAGAAACACGATCACCCGTGCTTACGTTGTTAATGTATTACCGATGTGCATATTTTGTGAATCGGAAAGTTGTATAGAAATCACAGAAGTCCTTTAAGTCTGTGAGCTGTAACAGGCATCTGTTCAATCAGATTAGATAAGCAACGCTCTCCTGGGCCCTCGCTGTAAGGGTAACCGATTGGATTGGCCAGCAAAAAAAACTCATCAATCACCATCATCCAACTCATCTCAGACCTATGTGGGCTTCATCCTCAAAAAAAGTTCGTTTCTGAATGGTAGGATATGTTCCTTTTGCCAGCAAAAGACTGTGTTCTCTGCTGTGAAATCACTTCCCGATGGTTCGGAACCCACCTAAAACTGTAGATCCAACTCATCAATCACCTACTTATTACTCACGCTCAGGTCTTAGACATATGTAGGCTTCATCCTCCAAAAAAACGACTCAGTTACTTTATCAGTTTCTTTCATTTCAGCATCGTGTCGTAGGATAATCCATTACTTGATTTATTATCTATTTATTCATACAAAAGCTCACAGGACAACCGATCAAGAGCCTTAATAATTTACAATAAAAGAACAACTTCAAAACTGTCAAAAAGAAAGGTTAAAAATATCAAAAAATATAAAGAATATAATTTTTCTATAAGCCAATAATAAGAATGGAGAGAATATATCAAATATAAAGGAAGTTTTAAAAAAATTGTAAATTTTCGTGGAAATTTTGTACAATCTATATCAAGGCCTACTGGAGAAATGCATTTCACTTCTAAAGAGAAGCGTCTCTTAAGAAGTGAAATGCATCCCTCCAGTATCTCCATTATAAGTTATTGAAAATCATATATTAAATAGTACAGCGTCAGTTTTGATATTAGATTGTTCATCAAGTGTTTCGTCATGGAAAACATCGCAGCTATTTTGTAGTCTCGGTATCAAATCGGGTCAATGTTTTTGTTATGGCTGAAACCGACCTATCTCAACGTTTATGGGGTCATAAGAGTGTCCCAAGTTTATGAGTTGGGTAGTAGGCTAGAAGGCCAATGCAAGCAGGCTGGGGAGTAATTTAGGCCAAGTAATAGTCGACCATACACTGTAATAAGCGTTCATACGACGCTAGGGAGCGCTAGCTCAAAACTTGCCACTAGGCTCCCATACCCGACTTGCTAGGGAGCCTGCTAAGATTTTGAGCACCTATACTTAGCACAAGGCACAGATATAAGGGATATGACGAACTGAGTGTACCAAAAGAAACATAAATCATACCATTCAGAAACGTGTTTTAATTATGAAGCTCATAATTATAATAACTGTGCGTTGGTAATGAATTTGTAATTGATGAGTTGAATCCACAGCTTTAGGTGGGTTCCGAACCACTGGGAAGTGAATTTACAGCAGAGAAAAGAGTCTTTTTTGCAAAAGGAACATATCCTACCATTCAGAAACGAACTTTTTTTGAAGCCCTCATAGGTCTGAGACCTGTGCGTGGGTAATGAGTTGGATAATGGTGATTGATGAGTTTGGACCTACAGTTTCAGGTGGGTTCCGAACCACAAGGAAGTGAATTTACAATGTGTATTTTTTGCTGGACAATTTAATCGGTCACCCTTACAAAGAGGGCCCAGGACCTCGTAGCTTATCTTTATCTGACTAAACAGATACCTGCTACGGCTCACAGCTATCACTTCCCTAACTGTACATTTCAAAGTAAGACGAATTTTTTTTACATTCAAATCATTTATTAATCCTTTATAACATTGATATAAACATAAGAACATAAAAATACATTTCAGAAATACAAACTTGAATAATAAAAAGCAAAACTGAGTAAAATAGTAATAACTTTCTTAGTAATGGCGAAGGTGATATTGTGGAAGGTATCCATAATGAATAATAAGACGAAATTGTCACAACCACGTTTATTAAAACTTCGAGAAACTAGTTTCGGTTGTTACACCATTATCAATCTCAATCAAACTGAAAACTGAAGTACAGAGAAGCCTTATATATACTGTGCATGGAATGATACTATTGGCTAAGAGGGAAAGAGGCTGACCTTAATCGGACGTTGTGATTGGTTGTCAAGTCACGCCCCCTGGTGGGAGGAGTAACAAGCAAAAATACGAGTCAAATCAATAACTAAACACTGTGAGAATCAAGAAAGTAACAAAAAATTATAATAAGGCTAGAATTTAATCAAACTAAAATTAATTTTTTTTTTAAATTAGAAGCTCACTGAAGTGCAATCAAGGTCAACTGAGAAATACACATAAGAACTGCTTTTTTAAAAATAGGCTGGAATTATAATGAAACCAAGTTAGTTGTATTGAATTGGTTAAAATAAATTTGGTCATTTAAATTAGTTATGGAATCGTTTTTTACCAACTTAGTTATCTCCAAAGCTTCTAAAATGTTCAATTGTCTGCCTTTGCCAATCAAATGCAGAAATTCAACATTTTCTTCAGCCTTGAACTTGTGTCCATTATTAATGAGATGTTCTGCAAAATTTGAATCTCCTTTTTGGGTTTTCCAATCCCTGATATGTTCATTTACCCTACATTTGAAACTTCTACCAGTCTGACCTACATAACAAGCATTACAATCACCGCAATTCAATTTATAAACCCCACTTTTATCCCAGATATCAATTTTGTCTTTATTGACAATGATTTCTTATTGTTTAATCTTAATGATTTATATTGACAATGAAAATATTAAATAAAATAAATATGAGACTAGCAGTCAATGCTAGCATTACTGTAACTGAAACTGGGGAAAGGTCATGGATAACGGTGCCTTACCTTGGCCCAGTTTCTGATAAATTAGGAAAACAACTGAAAAAGAACGGTTTTGATGTAGCTTTTCAAACCAAACCAATTTTAAAGAGCTTATTTGGGTGTAGTAAAGACAAAATTGATATCTGGGATAAAAGTGGGGTTTATAAATTGAATTGCGGTGATTGTAATGCTTGTTATGTAGGTCAGACTGGTAGAAGTTTCAAATGTAGGGTAAATGAACATATCAGGGATTGGAAAACCCAAAAAGGAGATTCAAATTTTGCAGAACATCTCATTAATAATGGACACAAGTTCAAGGCTGAAGAAAATGTTGAATTTCTGCATTTGATTGGCAAAGGCAGACAATTGAACATTTTAGAAGCTTTGGAGATAACTAAGTTGGTAAAAAACGATTCCATAACTAATTTAAATGACCAAATTTATTTTAACCAATTCAATACAACTAACTTGGTTTCATTATAATTCCAGCCTATTTTTAAAAAAGCAGTTCTTATGTGTATTTCTCAGTTGACCTTGATTGCACTTCAGTGAGCTTCTAATTTAAAAAAAAAATTAATTTTAGTTTGATTAAATTCTAGCCTTATTACAATTTTTTGTTACTTTCTTGATTTTCACAGTGTTTAGTTATTGATTTGACTCGTATTTTTGCTTGTTACTCCTCCCACCAGGGGGCGTGACTTCACAACCAATCACAAAGTCCGATTAAGGTCAGCCTCTTTCCCTCTTAGCCAATAGTATCATTCCATGTACAGTATATTTGAGGCTTCTCTGTACTTCAGTTTTCAGTTTGATTGAGATTGATAATGGTGTAACAACCTAAACTAGTTTCTCGAAGTTTTAATAAATGTGGTTGTGACAATTTCGTCTTATTATACAAAATAGTGATAAGGAAGCCAAAATGATTCTTTATTATTGAGCTAATTATTTTACAAACGCAAAAAAAAAAATTTAAAGGAAATTAGTAGGATGCAAAACTTAATAATACAGTAATGAATTAGATGCCGAGATGTTACTGTCCAAAAATTGTTTTCTTCACAAATTCCAATAATCTTGTGTAAAAGAAGATGAAACCTCCAATAAAAAATCTTCAAAAGTTATTCAATTGAACAAAACAATTAAATTAAATACAAAGATGCAACAGGCTTTAAGTCTACAACTGATTTTTTCACAATTTTTTTATTTCAATGTGAAAAGAGTTGAGAAATCTATCAAAACATCTTCAAGACTGTGACAATCTTATTTATTATTGAGATATTTCACAAAATACGCATAAATGACTATGAAACGCATTTTTTACAAGTTTAAGTGGATTATCTATACATATATGATTATTGAAAATAAACTTAATCAATTACATCAAATTTAATTAAACTACGCGAAAATGTTCATTTATTTCGACTAAATTACAGTAGAATGCAAAAATAATGAAACGCATTAGTATTAAAAGCTGGATTAATTTTTGATTGTAGAAAAACCAATTTTTCCATTAAATTTTGCAGAAGAAAGTTCAGGAAAAGCCTACGCTTTGAAAAATTAATTAATATTTTTTATTTTAGGTAGGTTAATACAAGGATGAAACGTTTTTAACCGTATTTCGTGAAAAAACAATTGAAGTTCTATCTTTAAAAGCGAAATGGGAGGATTTTTTCCAAGATTACAGCCTTATTATCACTTGTATTGAAAAGTCAAAGATATTAAGTTATAGAGCACAAAAAGATCTAAAATTATTATTCTCGCAAGTTTTACTGTCAGATGAAGTATTTAGCCAGTTTTCGTAAAAATATGACAAGGCTTCATGAATGAAATCAAGTTTATTTTAAATTACAGCTTTATTACTAATCGCATTGAAAAATGTCATGAGACAAAATTTATAGAACATAAGAAGTTCTACAAATAATGTTCAGTTACATTTTTCCGTCAGATCAAGCGTTTAGCCACAATACTCAAAAACCAAAATCAAATCACCAAATCTGTCAGACTAGAAGTCCGAATCGGTAGGCTAGTATGAAGATTTCAGCCACTCCGCTCTACTGGATGGCTAATTGCAAAACCGCACACGCGCACTATCTAGCGGCAGAAAGCAGAACTAGACTTCTACTACGGAATAGGACACCGTTCTAGTTTTATTGGAATTGCGAGCTAACCGCTTGTTATATCGAAAAAAATATGAAATATCTTTTTGTAGAAAATAAAAATGTCTATAATCTATGTCCAGTCATGTTTTATGATAAGATAAAGCGTTTAGTCACAATTTGAAAAAATGCAGAGAATCTAATATCGGTAGGCAGAAACTATAGTTATCGATTATTTATCATTTGATTTTTATAAATTAAATATCATTTTGTTCACAATAAAAAGTGGAATATATTCAAAGCCTAATATAGCCGGATGACAAGACTAAATATTCTATATTCAATGAGTGTTTCTGATATAAGAAACAGATCTTGAGTGAAGAAAGCTTTTAAAAATGTCACTTCATACTGTAAAGATACGGTTTCTGTTTTATTTTTTAGGTACATAAATGTATAGCAACAATAAATACTAACGAATTGATGCTCTTATGTATTGTGAGTTACCGTACAGGAATTGGAATCTATCTCAAATTTCAATGCAATAACTTAAATTAGTTCATGAGTTTCCTCACAAAAACGATGAGACTGGCAAAAAAATATTATTTTTCCTCAGTTAATCACAATTAATTAATCATACTTTTTGACCTTATGCCATGGAGCAAATGTACAAGTTTTCGGACCCATCATCATCAGAGAGCTTATAGAGTTGTTTTTCTTGTAAATAAGTTAGTTACAATCCCCTGAAAAATCTTCTAGAAAATCTACTGTTTGAAATTTCAGCACGAAATTTGAAAATCAACTTGTTTTGAACTTTAACCGTTTATAAAAATTGTAAATGATGCGGTTTGGCAGTAAAACTAAATTGATCTTTTGTAAAATTTTCTTCTCTTTTCAACAATAGCGTCAGAATTCCAATTTTAAAATTTATTTCCGAGTTATTTAGCGTAAGTAGGTATATTCTAAAAACTTTGTTTCATCATTTTATAAATATTTATTTTAATACTTTTACACGAAGGTTTAGTTCATATTATAATTTTAAATTTTCTCCTTTGAAATTTGAATTTTGAAGATCAAGAAACAAAATTTGTAATGCGTGAATTTGCCTACAAATTAAGACCAGTAATGTTTTATTGGTTAATTTTGCATTTAGTCACAATTCGAAAAAACAACAGATCTATTCGGTAACATAAAGTTGAGTTGAGTTTAATTTCTAATTTTCGGCTTCATCTCAGATTTTATCGGAAAATTTAATGGATAAAAGTTTTTTGAGGAAACAAATCCATATTCTATGAATACTATCTCAAAATTTAATAGTTAGATTGAGCGTTTTCATAAAATTGAATTAAATAACCATCAGACAACGTTCTTTACATGAAACCTTACTTTAAAACCATATCGAAAAAAGTCAAGGAACAAACTTTTTTAAACATTGAATTATCTAAAAATATTGTCCCGATACGTTTCGCTGCTAAATTCAGCGTTATAAACATTGAATTACCTCTATGCATATATGAAACGTTTCTCAAAATTCTGACCTTTCGTCAATTATATCGAGAAACGTCATAGGACAAAACTTGTAGAGCATTAAATTTATTGTAAATTTTGTCTTCACGTATTTTACTGTTAGATTGAGCGTTTTGTCACAAAATTTAAAATAAATTAGCATTTCGTCAACGCTATTCCATTATCAATGGCAGTTGAGAACTCTGAGAAACCCCTTTGCGAAAGCTTTGCTGGATTCAGAATAGCAAGTTTGAAAAGGAGCACGCCCGCGCTACCTAGCGGCAAAATTGGAACTAAACTTTTACCGTTAAAAACTTCCTTCTAGTTTTTTTGAAATAAATTACGATCTCATCGTGCATTTTAACGAAAAAACTTACAGGACAAGATTTGTATAGAACAAAGATGTCTATAAATTATTACCAGTCTTAATTTACGATTAAATGTGACATTTACTCACAATTTGTAAAAAACCGATAACATGAATTGAAAGCACCAGTTACCGTACTGTACTGAGCCAAATTTGAAACATAATAGTAAATATTTGCAATTTTCGGGATTGTACTTAATGGAATAAAAAACGAAGAGAACAAAATTTTTAGAGCTTGAAAATATCTACAAATGAGATTTATATTAATTTATAATATTGTACTATTGAGTTATAAAACGTTTGAATAGCAGGATTGTATTACCGGTAAGCTGATGACACGGGTAGAATGCAATTTCCAGTTGTTTTCAAATTTACGATCTTCCCGTTAATTTTATCGTAAAATTTCAAATGACATGGTTTGTTGAGAATAAAATTCTCTAAAAATGATATCCATTCAAATTTTGTAATTAGATTTGGTATCAGGCCATAAAATTTCTCAATAACTGGAGCTTGAAATGCAGCTGTACATCAAACCTTTCTGAAGATGCGGTTATAGATAAAATTTTTTGTGGAATTTTGAGCTTTTTGCTCATTAATTCGATAAAATACAGTATAAACTTTTTTCTCTTAATAAACTGTTAATTCGATAATATGTATAAAACAAAATTTGTATAGCATGAAACTTTCTACTCATAATGTCTACTTTCCTTCTGTTTTTCAAACATATTCATTTGTAAATCGTAGGAAAACAGTAATGCCTTATGCTGCGAGTTCAACCATATAGGGATAAATAAAGTCTTAATGGTTCGTCTATGTTCGTTTATTTTGTTTTGATAAACCTCAGTGAAAATGATTTATAGAGCTCGAAATCGCCTACAAATAAACAGTATTCATAATCTGAAATTGGAATTGGTAATAAGCAATAAAAAAAGATTGTGAATACATCTTGGGGCGAGGAGCAGGAAAGGTAAAATTAGAAGAAGAGAGAAGGAAGAAGACAGGAGAAAATATATATTGACTAGCTGGCCCGACGCGCGTTGCTGCGTTCTCATAAAAAATTCTTTATTTTATTATTTGTCACCCACTGAGGTTACATTTCACATTTCAACCTTCTAGGACTATTAGGGAAGAAGTTAGTCCTAGGGCTCTTCCAGCTGATCAGAGAGGCCTCCTTCGTTGTTTTCTTACACAGTAAGACCTTACTCTCAATGAACATTTCAAATTTAAACCTTCCACAACTATTAGGGTAGAACCTAGGTTTTTTATTTTATTATTCGCCACCTCCTACTGATAATACATTTCAAATTTCTAGCTGCATTGGTTAACAGATGTCATCAACCCGGCATAATTACATTTCATCATACCCAGTCTGTTTCCTACATACTGCAAAGCTCCGACTGTACTGTATCCTACATGCAAAGTTTTTGAGTTCCAGACAGCGTAAATAACGCCGCTAAGGGGCCTGCCATAAGATTAAAAACTGTTGACTTCTATCAGCTGTTCCTTTAAGCTGTTTGGCCGGTAAGTTCAGTAGGTTAGGTGAATGATGATTTGCAAAACACAAACAGCGTGTACAGCAGAACGAAAAATTTCAAATTATTTCCCATATGATTAAAAGATCCCAGTAAGCTAGCTATCCATGTACCCGTGCTTTGCATAGGCAAAACTTTAACCCCCTAAAAACACCCCTGAAATTGCGAATTTTGTAAAATCCTTTCTTATTGCACGGTGAAATCCTATAAGGATTGTTCATACGAAATTTCAAGTTCATAGGCCTAGTAGTTTTGGCTCTGCGTTGATGAGTGAGTCAGGGTATCATCCTTTTATAGATAGAGATTACAGGATTCATGACAAAAAATGACAGTATTCAGTACTTAATTAATTTATTGATTTTTGCATATATGTATGGCAAACAATATTCATCAATAGGGTGGAAAGACATAAATTTTAAAGATTTTCAACAATAATGCAAATAGATACAAACGCCATTAGTGAATCAAACTTTATACACAATATTATTCACATGCCTCAACAAACCAATAACAAATTAATAACAAACCAAAACTACACTTCTTACCAAAATTTGATCAACAATTTTCATAAAACAATTCAAATTATTCGAAAACTTCCAAAAATTAAAAATATTGTATTTTTTACATACTAGAACTGTGTATTTACTGAATTTGTACATACAATTTTTACAACTCAAGTTGTGGAATATTTCGAAAACTTTCCAAAAAATGCAATATATTTTATTTCTTACAAAATAAAACTATGATTTTACTGACAAATAGTGCATTTATTATAGGAAACGTACGATATTTATCGAATAATTAAAACATTATCTTCGTATATATTTTTATAATTTACTTCTAGTTTTGACAATAAATCATTTCTTTCTTCATTTCCATCTTCATTTTTACATTTAGCCCTTCAACTTTCCCCCAACGTTTTTCCCCTTGCAAATGTCCTTTCATTTTAGTCTTTATATACTTCAATAAATTATTACAAACAGAAATAAAAAATAAGTTTTGAATAATATCTGTTCAAGACAGCAAGAAACTACTAGAAGGAATTAAACATGAAGAAATCAAATTTTGAAATCAACAATTTATGTAATCTATAGTATTGTATGTATAGATATATATATGGACAAATAAAAGTTGTAAATATCATGAAATTTTTAGTAAATATTATTCAGAGAAATAAAAATTTGCGAATATCATCAGTTTAAATCATCAACAAATTTCTGGCCAATTTTTGGCGAACACTGGTTTTGTAAAACAATCAGTTTTTGTAAAATAATAATTTTTTTAAAGTTGAAATATATTTACAAACAGCCTGTGTTTTGTTTTCTATTAAGATGTTACATTTAACAAATAATGTGGCCTCTTTATGATTTTTCCAATCTTAAGAGTCAGCGCAGCTTGCTACATCACAGATCTACACCTGAAAAGAAAAACAAAAAAAGATTTAAAAAAAATTGCAACAGAAAAGAGCCACCGTAGAGTTGACACGTAAAGCATAGTACAGCATCTGATACTCTAATAAAATCACCATCTCAAAATAAAACACATGCTGTGGAATGGTGGTATTCACACTGCTTCAATCTTCTGTCATACACCCCCATTCGACAACATGTGTTTGATTTTACGATTTATTTATTTAGATAAAATCTGTTTGAGAACTCATTTGAGTTATTAACATTCGTCAACACATAAAATACAAAAAAGTTTAAATTCAATTATTAAAGTTAATTCACAGTCAATCAAAAAAAAAAAAAAAATATCACAGTCTATAAATTGGTGCATCAATCACTGAACTAAAAGTGAAAATCAAAAGTTGCACCGAGAAACTCCTCCAATGAGTAAAAAGGATTTATAAGAATTGGTGGTTATCATCGAGTATTAGAAGTGAATTGTTTGATAGACCAGTTAGGCGTCGGTTAGATTGATCCAGTTTAGAAGCAAGTAAATTTCAACAAGTTAAGCAATCTTCCATTACATTAAGCGAGTTTACAAGCGACTAGCCAGAAAATTTACAATCTGATTGTAAACTCGCCCAGCAGACAAATATGATTCCACTAGACGCGATTGTTTACAATCAGGTTGTAAATTCACTGGAGAGAAGCTTTTTCTATTTTCCTGCTGATGAAGCCCACAAACATTGGCTGAGACCTAAATTTTAGGTGAGTTCCGAGCCACCAGGTAAGCGATAATAAAAATGTTATTTTTGCCGGTCGTTATTTTCATTTTTTTTTTCTTTTTGCTAACTTGTTCAAAGTGATTGTCAGTTTACATACTTGTGACTGTGGTAGAATTCAAATTATTACATTTATAAATTTAAAATACAAAATTTAATATTATTAATTGCTCTGGAGACTTCCAATTTACGGAAATTGACAACAGCAACAAATAGGTTATAAGAAAATTACATGAAAACTATTCATCATTTGTTACACTTGTCAATTCGAGAGGAACAAGCTACAAATAAATCTTCAGTACAAATGATAGAATAAGATTCGAACTATATTAATGTCTTTATTAAGCAATTGTTTATTGCAATATCGAAATTCCACCATTATTTTTTGCCTTTTGAAGTTAATTCTTAGTTTCTTAGAAATTAACTATATAGAGTGTCCATGTAAGGTGTAAAAGCCGGTTACCAGAGATTCTACATCAAATTTCTGACAAAAAATGTTCAGTGACGTTTTTGAAATGGGACCTTTGTTTTCGAGATATCTCGATTTAATGAATTTTTCGAAAAACGCTCACTTCCCGCCATTAAATGCTCAATAACTCAAAAACTAGTGATCGGATTGGAATTATGATGACATTGTTGGAAAAAGCACAGCATTTCGCGAAAGATACACGTATTTTCAATATGTAACCCCATCATTTAGGGTGTTTTTTTTCATTTAGGATTTTCCGAAATCTCACCGAAGTTTCAAAGCGATTTTTCTCGATTTGTTTTTAGGGTGACATAATGAAAATTTTACATGAAAAACTTCCTCATATCTTAAGCATAAAAATGAGCCTAAAATTTTTCAAAATGATGAATTTCAAATGCTTGAAAATTGTTGGAAAACTGTCACAAACCCACAAGAATTAGTATCTAAGGGACAAGAGCTGAGGGAGTAGAAATTTAATTTCAAAATCTTGTTCATATTGTACATATTGAAAATATGTGTATCTTTCGCGAAATGCTGTGCTCTTTCCAACAATGTCATCATAATTCCAATCCGATCACTAGTTTTTGAGTTATTGAGCATTTAATGGCGGGAAGTGAGCGTATCTCGAAAACAAAGGCACTGAAAAACGTCACTGAACATTTTTTGTCAGAAATTTGATGTAGAATCTCTGGTAACCGGCTTTTACACCTTACATGGGATATCCTGTATAATCAAAGAAATTTCACCTATTTTGGTCCTACAATACGCAACTTAACAACTTAATTACATTTAGAAATTCAAAAATTACTACTGTAGTTTTCATATAACTTGGCAGCAGTTGGGTTCAGATGTAGCAAGTCCTCCCATCTTCTACACGCTGCCAAGTTATATGAATACTACAGTATTATTTTAGTTAATTAATGTCCCAACCCCGTATTTTTCACAAAACCGTACCTCATTCACCTCAAAATAGCGAGTGTTTAAAAAATGACGCAACCCTGAGATCAAATGGCGAAATTCATGCATGGGGATGAATTTTCTGTGCCCCGAATGTTTTTAAAGCTATATTTAATTCAATGTCAACTATCTGAGACAATTATAATGTACAAATCGAGTATTAGTAAACTCACAGCAGTCGTTTCATTAAATTTAGTCAAATCTATTACTTTTATCAAGATGATTCTTTCCTTGAAATCCTTGGAACTTATCCTGCCTAATGTGTTATTCTGAAGGGGTCTTTGCATCATGATTTGAAAAAAAAATTCTTATACAATAGAACTGATTGACTTGAAACTAACAACTCAATTTTCAATATCGTCTTGAAACTCTAAACAACTCAATTTTCAAGATCGACTTGAAACTCTAACAACTCAATCTTCTAGATCGCCTAGAAACTCTAACAACTCAATTTTTAAGATCGACTTGAAACTCTAACAACTCAATTTTCAAGATCGACTTGAAACTCTAAAAAACTCAATTTTCTAGATCGACTAGAAACTCTAACAACTCCATCTTTAAGATCGACTTGAAACTCTAACAACTCAATCTTCTAGATCGTCTAGAAACTCTAACAACTCAATCTTCTAGATCGACTAGAAACTCTTATCAAATCAATTTTTAAGATCTACTTGAAACTCTAACAACTCAATTTTTAAGATCGACTTGAAACTCTAACAGCTCAATTTTCTAGATCGACTTGAAACTCTAACAACTCAATTTTCTAGATCGACTTGAAACTCTTAACAGCTCAATTTTCTAGATCGACTTGAAACTCTAACAACTCAATCTTCTAGATCGACTTGAAACTCTAACAACTCAATTTTCAAGATCGTCTTGAAACTCTAACAAATCAATTTTTAAGATCGACTTGAAACTCAATCTCAACTAAAGTAAAAGAGAAAATTTGAAGAAAAGCTGCTACAAATTAGTTGAAATTAGTACACATCTTTTTTAAAGATACAGGGCATCTAATGAAACATCCAACTCGCTAACATTAGTACAAGATTGAATTTGAATCGTGTGCATGTTGAATATATCATAAACCTCATGGGTTGCATCACTTTTGAAACACTCTGTAGAATACTAAAATTACATTTCAGATTGATCCACCAGAATGTAGATTACTGCTTTTCTCATCCCAAATCTAAATACCACCAGAGTACAGAAATATTTGTTTCTAACAGGGCTAATTGATTGCTATTCATTTGTTGCAGTTGTCTACCTAATGAATAATAAGACACAAAGTTGTCACAACCACATTTATTGAAAATAATGAGATACTAGTTAAATCTTCTTTTCTTTATACCGGCGCTACAGTCCATTGTGGACCTTGGCCTCCTCCGCAACGCGCCTCCAGTCATACTAGTTAAATAAAGAGTTAAAATAATGAGATACAAGTCATTGAAGCACGGTCACCCATCCAAGCGCAGTCTTGAGCGGTCGTGACTGAACATCACGATCACTTGAACACCATGCTCACTAAAGCACAGAATACTATATTAAGCTACTCTGTTCTTTCGTTTTAGGTTGTTTGAGATTGATAATGGTGTAGCAACCGAAACTAATGTCTCACTATTTTCAATAAATGTGGTTGTGACAATTTAATGTCTTATTATTCATTATGGAAATCTTCCACAATACCACCTTTGCCACTACAAAGAAAGTTTATTTATTTATTTATTTATTGTGACAAATTTACAACGAATGTGAAGGTGCAACAGACTGAAGTCTAAAACTGCTTCCTTCACAAATGTTGAATATATGTTACATTGTCCAAAACATTGAGGTTAGCACAGACTAAAAATTTAAGATATGCTGAAAACCACTCGAAAAATAATGAAATGAATCTTCTCACTTTACCACTATTAATTTGAAAGTTCACTTAAATTGTCTACTTAATTGAAGTGAACTCTTTGTTTCTTAGAAATGATAAATTAATTATTAGAAATTCGTAATTTTAATAGCTTTAGCATACTTTTACAAAGTTTCTTCTTTTTTAATTCATAAATGTGAAAAAATATGTATAATTCCAGTTGTTTTCTACTCACTTCAAACAAATTCTTTCTTAGGAGCTGCTCCTCAGCCAGAGCAGTGTTTTCCAGACAATGTAACCGATGCTCAGTGCACAGGCGATCTTTTCATACTGCTGACGTTGCAAGTTTTCCAGCTCAATCGACATGACGCGGCGATTCAGTTTTGCCAACTGCCGGCGTAGATGCGCGATCTCTTCAGTTGCTGTCATGCCGTCTGTCAGAGGAGGGGTGCCTTCCCTACAAAATCATTAAAATAATCATTATTAAAAATCATTAAAATAATCATCATTTAATCATGAGTTAGCAGTTCTGTAACAGTAGACATTACGCTCAAGAATAAGGGTGCTTGCAAAGAGGAGCATACAGAGGAGTAGAGGAACATGTACTGAATGGCAATCACCATCGCAAAATTAAACACAATTATCAGACACATCCCTTGATTCAATTTGCATAAACAAATTAACATAACCAGTAGTTCTGTGAACAGTAGACTTCAAGCCCAAGAATGAGGGTGCTTGCACAATGGAGCATACTCGATGTACTAAATGGTAATCACCATCACAAAATTAAACACAATTATCATATCCCTTGATACAATTGGCGTAGTCTATTTCATATCTGTTCTCCTCTAAAAGTCACTCTGTACCACATCACCAAGGCTGCGATTTCTATTTGAGAGACACCTGATTGCTCAAATCAGATAAGATTTCACGTGTCCGATGAATGAATTTATTGAAAAATCTTAATTAAATTTGTATAATTTTCATTTATTTAGTAATCACTTGTTACAGTACGCGCCATATAGCTGTGCCCGCGTGTCCTTGAAATACCTCGTAGATGAAGTAAGGTTCGCGGGGTGATATCAATGCCTTTCTACATACGTCTGCTGTCTTCAGCTAACATTGAACGCTACGGTACTGCATGTCAGTGCACTTATAACACTGCGTTCAGATTGCTTGCATTCGGGCTGTGATTCGGGTTTACTTTTCGTTCAAGTGTTTCTCCTCTTCGTTATTCTAGTTTAATAAAGTGGAATTCGTAAAAAATGTATATTGCAACCTAAGAGTCCATCTTCATTCACTGAATTGAACAAACTAGATCATCAGTCTGCTGCAAAGGCGAAGACAAGATAGTTGCTTTGTTGTATTGTTGGAAGTGCCTATAGGGAGCATAGATACGCGTTTTTAGAATCTTTGCAAAATCTCACCAAATAGGTCTAGTCAGATGATTCTTTCACAGAAAATAAATTCAATTTATTCTCTACATTTCAAATGTATATGAAAATTATTGAAGACAAAAAAGTTTCTCGATACATAACTTTTCAATGTCATGAAAATTTTGATTTGTAAATTTTCTGTATTAATTGTCTTGTGCTCGGAAAATCTTTGATTGAAATGGGATTTAATCGATGGTTCTGGCATTCTGGAACTGTTTTTATTATATTACCAAAGTTTCATCGATTTCTAATGAATGGTTCGACAGTAGCTATGTTGGGAATGAAATGTGAACACATTTTTTGAATGAAGTCTGGTTTTTATTAAATTCCAAATATCTTTGTAATGAGTAGATTCTCGTTGAAAGTGCAGAGGACAAAAATGATGCACATCGGTTAGTTAAATAGAATGAACTCTGTTCTAAAACAATATTCGAACTTTTTGGAAAATGGTCAAATGTTTTCAGCGCTGGTAGTGTCGTACTCTCCTGGCCCTTTGCCGGCGGGCACAGCTACGTGGCGACTACTGTACACTTAATTTAAGTGTATAAATTATTTATTTCTCGCAAATAAATATGTTATTCTTATGAATGATAACTTAATTCATATGAATAAGGCTCAACCAGATGAATAAGAAGGCCCGAGGGCTATCTTGAAATATGATTCCAATTGCATATTTATGATGGAGAAGCTCATTTTAATAATCATATATTTCCTATAGAAAAGCCTGATTGCCTTTCCTTTTTTGATTTTAAATATCCTTTAAATGCAAGCAAATTTGCAACATTGTTACTCATACACCGCTGGGCATTCCTAAAAGGAAGATCCATGCAAAATTTCATCGAATATAGTCCACGCATTTAGCCATTCTCTGCTGTAAAATCACTTCCCAGTGGTTTGGAACCCACCTAAAACTGTAGGTCCAACTCATCAATCACCATCATCCAATTCATTACCCACGCACAGGTCTCAGACCTATGTGGGCTTCATCCTCCAAAAAAAAAAAAAAAAAAAAAAAAAAAAAAAAAAAAATGGTCGACTTTTAACAGACACCTCTCTTTGTTTCACAAACAGATACTTAATATGCAACTATAGAGCGACACCTCGTGAGATTTAAATTTTAATTTATACAGTCGATAACACAGCAACTAGCTCTACAATTATTAATGGAAGTTCTAAGTTTGTGCTACCAAATTAAAGCCTAGTACACACTGCTCTACATCGATAGCAGGTTAGCGCGCAGGGTAGTGTGCATCCGGATGGAAACAAAGCGATAAAACGTAATAAAACACTTTCAAAATATAGCAGAAATATTGTAAAACTTGTAAAAAACGTTACAACAGCGTGAATAGTTCTAACTATAACTCTACTGTAACTGCATTACTGTGACTATTACTTTTATTACCATTATTAACTATTCACAAATACTGTACGTGACCAAGAAGATGGCGAATCTATTGAACGAGTTTTTTCTTTTCAAAATTATTATAAAAAACAATTAATACAGTACCTGTGGTATATTAACACTGTATTAATTTATATATCTATATAATAAGAGAGAGTAGTGGTGTGTGTATCATTCTTACGGATTTCACAGAAACGGCAACGACTTGATACACTAAATGACTCGAAAACGTTTGGCCAAAAGTGAGTAGAAATATTATTTATTCACAATTAAAATTGACTGCAAGTCGTTAAATTTACAATAAAAAGTTAATATTAACAACGCAGACCGTTATGGAACAAGAAATCCAAGAACTAAATTTGGCTTCCTCTAAACATGATTCAGTGCACCCCGAAGCCCGACTTTTGATTTTCCTTTCAGCATTTTCAAATTTAATGTTTAAATTACTCTTATGGACATTACAACGGGTTTTAAAATGTGTTTTTGTTACACTTGATAGAAAGTAGCTACTTTCCATAGATTTTATTAAAGGATTTCAAGTTTTAATTCCTAGGCTGCGACTCGTGCATAAACTATCATATGATCGACCGGTAAAACGTCTCTTTCCAGCCTATACTATTAGATGGAGGATGCTCATAGAACAGCTGATACATATGATACGCCACTATTATGCAAATAAGCTTCAAGTCCCAAGCCAAAGCAACACATTTGTTTTGTATCAATACTGCAGCTCCTAACTCTCTTTTTGGAATTTTATTGGTACTGGCGGTAGAAATACACATATAACATGTTCGATTTAAAAATCCCGTTGCAAAGCACGGGTAAAACACTAGTATGACATATAGAAAGTAATTTATGTGGTATCTAACTCACTATAATCTTCTAAAATTGTTTTTTTTTTGGGGGGGGGGGGGATTATTGGTGATTCATAGTTAAAGAGTGCAATTCTACAAGACGTGTAGTGTCAAGATTAGTAGGCATGTAGTACAATATACATATGTAGACAAATATTGTGTCAAAGTGCAAAAGAAATATGTTATTTTTTAAAAATTAGAATAGTTGATACAGTACTACTAAAAACCAATGCACCAAAATTTACCCAACAACTTGCTTTTTCCTATCCAAAATGCAGCAAGGAATATGAATGAAATGAAGAATGGAGTAATGAAAAATGTAGATGTATTCGATGTGAAAATGATTAAAAAATAGATATAAAATTTAGATTTAATCGCTAAAAAGGAATTAAATAAATGGATAAACAAGGATAAAGAGCTTCTATCACACTATAACTGACAAAAGAAACAAAAGATATCACAAGAACAAGTAGATACAATAACTAAATGGAAAAAATGTTGTTCTAAGTAGTCGAAAAACTGTATAATTTCTTTCATATTTTTTGAAGTTGAGGAAACCTACAGAGAGATTTATTATTTCTAACGCTTTTCTCAAGTTGACTATACAATCGCGAATTACAGATAACAACAGCAATAAACATAAAAAACAACAATAAATAAATAGGAATTAAGAGGAATGATAAATTCATCAGGAAACAAGAAGAAAAAATTCAGAGATATCACAAGAACGAGAAGAAACCATTTACAACAACTAACTTTGATGGAAAGGATTTTAAGTTTCAAGTACTGTAGTTGAAAACGGTGTGATTCCAATTTAATCTTTTTCAAGTAACGGTGCCCTACAGTGAGATTTATTCCAATTATTTGGATGTTTTCAATTTTATCAGGCAATAATAAATTATGGATAACAACAAAGAACACTGGAAAAAACACAGAAATACAATAAACATATCAAAAAGAAAAAATAATCATCTTCAACACTAATTTCAACTAAGTAACAGCCTATCACCATCTATTTTCAGATGATGCGGGACGCACTTGAAAACAATAATATCATTAACTTTTCAAGTGAATTAAACGACTTGCAGTCAAATTTTATTTAAAATAAGTAGTATTTCACTTACTTATTTTAAATAAAATTTGACTGCAAGTCGTTTAATTCACTTGAAAAGTTAATATTAACAACGCAGTTCGTCATGAAACAAGAAATCCAGGAATAATATCATTTAGTAAAAATGTAGAAATACAGTATTTATTGCATTGTATTTCTTAAAATATTTTAGTAATTTAGATGAGTTTAACGCAGCTCTGCCTACTAAACCAATGGACCTGAATTTCTTAGAATATTATAATTGAGAGGTTTATTGAAAATTAAATTCGTAGAGATGATGACTTGAAAAATAAAATTCATGAGTTAAAATAGCCGTAGCACGTATCTGTTCAATCAGAGAGATAAGCTGCGTTCTTGTAGGTCCTGTTTGTAACGGTGACCGATTAGATCGGCCAGCAAAAAAGACACTGTTCTCTGCTGTAAAATCACTTCCCGGTGGTTCAGAACCCACCTAATACTGTAGGTCCAACTCATCAATCACCATCATCCAACTCATTACCCACGCACAGGTCTCAGACTTATGTGGGCTTTATCCTTATAAAAAATAAATAAAATAAAGTACATTACTACTACTGTATTCTCATTTCAAAGTCGAATAAATAATGAGTTACCTGTATTGCGACAGGGGTTGCATTCGGAATCTGTCATTAGATATGAAACTGTCATTTCTAGAGTCCATACCTCCTCTGCTGAAACAAGTAAAAGAACGTTTTACATGAAGTAATGACGTTTTACATTGCGACGAGTCGCCGAAGACATAATAACGTCCACAACCACCTGATGATGACCCCATAGCCCATAGGAGGGTTTAAACCGGTAGTGAATAAAATAATTATTGGATACCAAAACGCAGCTATTTAAACCTTTATTTAAGTAAAAGAAAATTATTTTATTTCATCAATTAATCAATAATAATAATAATAATAATAATAATAATAATAATGGTATTATTGATTTACATAAACAAGCTCACAGATCAATCTGTGAAGAGCCTTAATAACATAGAATAATATTTACTTATTTAACATGACTAGAAACAATCAATGTACAGGTGCAACTGGCTTTAAGCCCAAAACTGCTTTCTTCACATAATTTCAACAAGTCCAAATCTTTGTCTTTCTTAATTAATAAATAAATTTTTATTTCCTTCCTTCAAAAACTTAAAGTAACCAAGAATTACATGCGCATAAAATATTAACTACAAAACTAAAAAATACTACACAGATATCTAGAAAGAGTAAGAAGTATATGGAAATTAACCTACTCAACTATGGTAACCCATGTACTAGAGTAGGTAATCTTACCTTAGTTATAACAAACTACAAAATTTCATTGACAAATATCACTTATGCCTAGTTTCTCAGTCATTTAGAAGTTACAGATTCAATAGCGGCCCTAAGGCTTGTTTCACACACACCCGGCAGTCGAGTAACCGGCGTCGTTTACCCATTTGTAGGGACATTGCATCTTCAAGTAAACATTGTATCTTTCACACTTAGCCGATTTTTGAAATCATATGATACTAATGCCCGTAGTATTCATGGATGTTATTGTATGAGCAATAACATTGTATTATATAAGGCTCTATACACACATTATACAGTTTATAGAGACTGAGGGTCGCATTAATGAACGCTCCTTCAGTGTCCCTTGACTTGAGGGACTCTTGAATTGTATAGACATTTCAAGATACCCTCGAGTCACGAGCCACTGAAGGAACGTTTTAAATACGGCCATTATGTTATTGAATAATAAAAAATCACCAAATCAATGTATCAAGTAATTAAATAGTGAGTTCAATGCTCCATAAACTAAGTAACCCAGCAACCAGCCACCGGGCCTAGGCCCCTCACCTGTAGTCATGGCGGCCAAGCCGGTGATCCCCTCCCTCGACGGGATCCTCGAAGGGCATCCGCCTTCCCTTGGGCCGCACAAAGCCCTGCGAGGGAGGAGTCTCGTCCAGCTCGGGTGGGGGAAGCTCGTCGGCCGTGGGGAAGTTGTACTCGTGCATTGTGATTGTGCTAGGCGGGGTCTAGAGATTAAAATAAAATACATAGATAATAAATAAACAGAGTGAAACAAATATAAATTGATAATAAATCGATACATCCAAGGATCCGACCAATTTACATAAAATAATTATTATTGTTATTATCAGTTGTGCTGATAGGCAACTTCTATGATTTCTATAAACATCACATGCTTCCAACTCACAAAAAATGCACATCGGCAGTCCTTGAGGAAAAATTTTGTTTCTTGTTCTTGTTCAACATATCTCATATCATGCTTCAATATTTTCTCTGTTTTTATCAATTTGACGATTTAAAATAATTTAGTAAAAGATTCAAACACAATCACATATGGAATTAACAACGCTAAAAATAAAGTGTGTAATTGGGCTAAGCATCAGTCTTCGTAATATTCTCCAAAATTGTTTGTAATCGAAATGTTTGTATTCGAAATGAATCAGCTTTACAATGCTTTGATTTTCACTAGCCAAAACTAACCTAGAGCCTGTTGCGGCGATCTTTTTTACATCATAATTATTTTATATTCGATCCCAAACTCCAAAATCAATAGCGATCTCACTTGGACTATGAGAAAACTATACACCAAGTTTCAAGAGTCTAGAATTTTCCAATCAAGAGCTAAGCACTTCTCTTTATTTCGATGGGAGGATTAAACTCAGAAATACGGCGGATTCCTCCTTGAACACATTGTATAAAGCTGGGCAGTAGGATAGTATGAGAAGTACAGTAAGTTAACCTTAAATATTTCCAACATCATAGCTCGAAAAAGATATGATTTCTTTAATGAATTTCGTAAAAGAGATTAAACTATATACAGAAATTTTAAATGAAAAATATATTTTATAAATTAATACGTAGTTACCTGAACTCGAACTCTCTCCATATCGGGTCTAAGAACCGCATTTTCGTGACTAGCTTCTAGGGGCGGACCTCTTGTACCAGAGAACTCATCCTGACCTAATAAAAAAAACAAACATTACAAAATTAAAAACTTTATTGAGTTTCAACAATAACACTAAAATCAGATCTGAAATCCATTCACTTAGATAAAAATAATGAGGTATTATAATTTGAAATTCAACAAAGAATAAATAGTCAACACACAAAGCGTTTGCCAAGCGTCATAGGCGTCATGAACTAACTGGTATAGCTGTGCCACCACAGTTAATGACACGCAACCATTGATTTATGACGCTTGGCGAACGCTCAGTGTGCGGACTGCCCTAAAGTTACAATTATTCAACATGAAAATTGGAGTATTGAACAATCATCCGATTAGCTACTTCAAGCTTATCATTTCTATTGTCAGATAATTTTACATCAATATTATTGTTCATTCACTAAATTAACATTTATTATTAGTAATTTTTATAAATAATTAGTGCTCTACCATTATTAATTCTACATGAGAACATTGATCAAACACGCATTATGTCCTTCGCAAAACAGGAAAGAAGGCTTGGACAGCATGAATTTTTGTGAAACACAGAAACGAATCGGACTACCCAAATAGAAGCTAGGTGAGGTCACATTCATTACAGTGTTTCACAAAAGTCACCCTACGCCTTTTCCACAAGCAGAGGCGAGGAGAGGTCACATTTATTACAGCGTTACACAACAGTCACCCTACGCCAGTTCTACGAGGCGAGGAAAGATCACATTCATTACAGTGTTCTATATTATGTTACGTCACCAAGCCTGCGTTTCTAAATTCAAGTAGCTATGTAAGGTCAGAATAATTACAGTGTTGTACATCATGTCACGTCACCAAGCCTGCGTTTCTATTCAAGAATCTACGTAAGGTCAGATTCTAGTCACTAAGCCTGCGTTTCTATTCAAGTAGCTATGTGAAGTCAGATTAATTACAGTGTTGTACATCATGTCTAGTCACTAAGCCTGCGTTTCTTAATTCAAGTAGCTATGTAAGGTCAGAATAATTACAGTGTTGTACATCATGTCACGTCACCAAGCCTATGTTTCTGTTCAAGGTCTCCGTACACCAATAATTTTTTTAATTTTTAAAAATCTCATTTTTAAATATCTAGAAGACATGTCATTTCCACGTCACAATTTCTACTCGAAATTCTATTAGGCTATACATATATGTTTATGCATACATATTTATATACATACATATTTATGTATATATTCTTATGCTCTTTCAGGCTGTCTCATAATACAATAAAATATAATGAAGAAAAACAAAGACAAACAAACACTTCACACAGTCAAATACGTAGGTTTTTAGCAGCTAATAAAAAAATAAAAATTAATAATAATTTTTTTTTTTAGCAGCTAATGTAAGTAGCCTTTGTCGATTCTATTGAATCCAAGTTTCTATTTAAACCTCCTTAAACCAAAACAATTTTTTATTCATTTTGAAATATTTAAAAAAACTTATTTGACAGATCTTTTCCCAACAACCGGTCTACCTGATAGGAACGAATCACTTCTTATGGATCTCAGGTATGGAATTTGTAAGCTTGAGCTTTTTGCACGCACTGTTTTCGCATTTCGATGCTTCTGAGTTTTGACTACTGCATAGTTCGGTTTGTTCATGTGTATACCATCGTTCCAAAACTGTACTTGATTATTTCTAGCCACGTTACTCATTATTTCATATTCCACTGGTTGTATGTCTGCAATTTAACAAAACTAGACATATTATTTTTTTTATTTCGTCAAAATAGATTTTCAATATAGTTAACTATTTGTATATTTTTCATCTTACAAGAATGAGCAAATGGTAGAGCATAAGTATTCTTACAAGAATTTAATGCCAAAACAAAGACGTGTTTTTTTTTTGTGGATAAAGCCCACATAGGTCTGACACCCGTGCGAGGGTAATATGTTGGATGATGGTGATTGATGAGTTGGACCTACAGTTTTAGGTGGGTTCCGAACCACCGGGAAGTGAATTCACAGCAAAGAACAGTCTTTTTTCCAGGCCAATCCAATCGGTCACCCTTACAAAGAGGGCCCATGAGATCGTAGCTTATCTTTCATCTGACTAGGACCTGCTAGGACTTGCGGCTTTCCATGAAGGAATACTCTTGATGAACAATCACATATAAAAACTGACACTGTAATGATGAATTTACTCACGGTTTGAAACCGAGGGAAGCGTTTCACTTCTGAGAAGAAGCTGGTTGCGTTGGCAGGCTGATGAAGCTTCTCCTCAGAAGCGAAATGGACTCCTCCAGTTAAAGTGAGTGAAATCATAATTTAAATAGAAATAAAGTGCTAGTTTTGATATGAGATGATAGGTACCTATTTGCATATTTAAAAATGTTTCCTCTCAAAGATTGCATTCCTCGTGGAGCTAACAAAGGTTGAGTTCATGGGAGCCTTCTCATTTACCGGTAAATGTTACCGGTGACGTCTGATTGGTCTATACAAATTATTTAGCACCTATGAATATGAATACACCAATCAGACACCACCAGTAACATTAACCCTTTATTGGTGAGGCTCCCAGGAACTCGACGATGGTTACATCAGTTTGCCAAGCCCTCCGAAACAAAGTACAAATCTCTATGCTTAAAAGTCCACTCCCACCACTGCACAGGGTCTGGCTGCACAGGTGAGTGTGTATACTATCTAGCACACCTCTGAGCTACTTCCTGTGTCCAAGTCATTATTCGACAGAGACTTTTGGAAAGCAACACAATGGATGTAGCTTTTTTGTATCTGAGATGAACAAAAATCAATTGACCAATAAGGCTATATACATGTAATAGACTATGTCAAACCTGGCAACCATCTGGCAGGCCAAGGCCTACTTACCGATCACCAGTATCCGATCGGGCACATGCATGTCGATCTTCTCGTTATGCCAGGCCGATATCGGCTGACTTCCACCGACACCAATCACAATATCATCCTCATTTTCACCGTTCACTTTGATACGCTTTGGAACCTGCATTTTGTGACTTATCTCTTCGGTAAAGTTCGGATCGAAGAAATGGTCCAGCTCGCCGTTGAATTTCGAAGGGCTGGTCGCCATTTTGTTTTTCCCCAAGTGTTTCTAGCCTGGAAATTGCGATAAAAATTGGTTTAATGCGAAAACATTGGATTGAGTTGAAAATGACCAAGAAGTGTGCCTCTTAGTGTTTTCTAACCTAAAAGATTGAGAGAATTAATAAGAAAGAATTGAGTTGAAAATGAGTACGAAAAGGTTTCAGCGTGAATATTGATCGAAAATTATAAGAATCATAACCTAAAGTCGATAGAATTGACTCTTTATAAGGTAAACATACAAACTGTCGGCCCCATACATTAACCGAATATTTCAGTAGCTGATCAATGCCAAATGATCAATTGGTTTTTTGTATTTAAATCGATGAGCAATTAAGAATTTTCAAGGCTAGATAGCCTAAAAGGGGGCCAATATTTGGTAGAGGCCGATAATTCTTGTTTACCTTTAGATTACTTTCATCTCAAAGTTCAAGACCAAATAAATAGAGATTACATAAATAGAATCGCAAACAATTAATGAACTTCTAGTAATAACATTCATTATGATTAACTATTTATTATTGCACCATTCTTTAATGATTGTCCACCAAACACTGCTCACAACTAGACAAAGTTTACATCTCACAGTTCAGAATGCATATTTCTGAATAAAACTGGGTTAAGAACTACGACTGAACACTATTAAATATATTTAAATATATGTATCTCAAGCATGACATTGCTTTTCAATCAAGTAATCTATGAAATTTGCTAGCCGAAATTGAAACTCACCAAAAATCTGAATCATAACCTTCACATACCGTCGAGGTTTAAATGGAGCTTTATTCAAAGAAAGCAAATAGAATTGGTATTGAAAAGATAAGATATTGCTTAAAACATATTATAAATTTGTAGAAAGCAATAGCAGTAAGTAATGAAATCTAAAAGAATTCTAATGGTAAGTTCAAGAAAAATGCTTTGTCTACGAATCAGGAAGAAAAACAACTTTACTCACCGAAATGAATAACTTGTAATGTTAATGATTCTTTAACTCGAAATGTGTATATTTTGATTAATCTAAACTTGAAAAGACGAATATTTCTGTCAAAAATTGAAAATCGTGGGTCATTTCATAATTTTGCTTCCATCTAGAGAGATATCAAAGAAATGTTAACCCCAACATCAACGAACGAACAGAACAGATGATTGAATCAAACAGCTGATAATAATTCAGAAGCCTCTTTACTACTATAAAATTCATTACAAGAAAAGTCTTGATAAATTCGTAATTAAAATGCAAAATTATATATTTTTCAAAAAATTCATTATAATTATATCTTTTGTGTAACGAAATAAATTTAAGATTAGTTTGAAAAAGTGGAGCTGTTAAAGCCTGGCGCAAATAGTTCGCATCCATTTATGTGAAGCACAGAAAGAGGTTATAATCTACAGACAGAAACGAGGTTTTAGTAGCAACCATTGCTGCTGACTCATTTTCTTCCGCTTGTATTTACGGAATTTTTGATAGAGAAGAATTAACTGCGTTTTATTTGCGCCATACCACTCAGTTCACTGCTTCAACAGAGATTATATTGGATAACATTATATTATTGACTTTTTTAAAATTCATATAATTTTATTTTGTAATAAATGTCGCAGATACACACTATTTATTTATTTATTGTGACAAAATTACAATGAATGTGAAGGAGCAACAGACTCAAGTCCAAAACTGCTCTCTTAAAATTTTGAATATTTTTGTACATTGTCCAAAACATGGATGAGTATATATAATATACTGAAAATTTTCCAAGCAGAGCATGCAACTTACAGGTTCCCAAAAATGCACTGTTTAGTTCATTTAGAAACAGTTAACTCGATTATCATTACCAGCGCAAAATGAAACACATGCTGTGGAATGGTGTATGACAGGTTGGAACAGTGTGAATACCACCATTCCACAGCATGTGTTTGATTTTGTGATGGTGATTAACATCAAGTAGTATTGGATGCTCCACTGTGCAAGCACCCGAAAAATTACCCAGCAAATCAACCTTCATGCAAATGAGCAGAATTTATAACATTTTCGTATCCACTCACCTGAAATATCTAAGAGCCTTATTACACAGAGCCACTGCACTCGCGGGACAATTCAAGAATAAATAACATCAGCCGAGCGAATGGCTGAGTTCAACAATGTCAACGTCCACGAAGGTAAAAACTACAAAATACATCTTATCAAATTTGCCCGGTTAGTGTAATTTATCAAGAAGTTGTAGCGCGCGACCGCAACTGCAGTGGCTCTTTATAATAAGGTTTCCAGCCCGTTGTCTCCAGGTTTGATTCATGGCTAAGTCTAAAAATGCTATCATGACTCACCTGATTACATTTCTACAGTATATACAAGCTATAAGCAGAGGTAAATACAAAGATAATATATTTTCATTATGATTATGATCACGTTTATTCACATCTTAGGCTTAACATAACATTAAAAATAAACAATATACTGGACTATAAAATGGTAGCAGTATATTAGCTACAGTTTAATGATAGTACAGTTTACTTTTATTCTATAAGGTGTAGTAGTCTCACCTTATTGAAAATAATAACATACCATTAAAAACCAACAATTTTACAAGCTAGTAGTAGTACTATAGTAGCTAGAAGCATAGTGGCAAATTCATAAAAAAAATACATATTTCCATTTATTCACTCATCAATCACCTCAGATCTATGTGGGCTTCATCTTAAAATAATAATAATAATAATAATAATAATAATGAGCTCAGTAGCTCATTATGTTGGAAATAAATTGAACTAAAATTAGGTTTTAAGTCAGTATTATAATCACGATTATTCACATCTTATTTAATAGAATAACATTAAAAACCATCTGATAGAACAAAAATATTCAATTTACTATCTGTTCAACAACAAAAATTATGGTATAAACAATGTTCTGACTAAAGGTAATATTCACAAGATAGAACAATATTCAATCTAGCTCACTGATATAAAAATATTGAATCTAAGTTACAGACCGTTTCACGGTGCTTGGCGTCTCGCTGGTGGCAGGGGAGGCAGTGCGAGAGAGACAGAAAGTCTTTCCCACCACGTTTCCCCTAGAATAACATTAAAAACCATCTGATAGAACAAAAATATTCAATTTACTATCTGTTCAACAACAAAAATTATGGTATAAACAATGTTCTGACTAAAGGTAATATTCACAAGATAGAACAATATTCAATCTAGCTCACTGATATAAAAATATTGAATCTAAGTTACTACAGTAGCCGCCACGTAGCTGTGCCCGCCGGCAAAGGGCCAGGAGAGTACGACATTACCCGCGCTGACAACATTTGACCATTTTCCAAAAAATTCGAATATTGTTTTAGAACAGAGTTCATTCAATTAAACTAACCGATGTGCATCATTTTTGTCCTCTGCACTTTCAACGAGAATCTACTCATTACAAAGATATTTGGAATTTAATAAAAACCAGACTTCATTCAAAAAATGTGTTCACATTTCATTCCCAACATAGCTACTGTCGAACCATTCATTAGAAATCGATGAAACTTTGGTAATATAATAAAAACAGTTCCAGAATGCCAGAACCATCGATTAAATCCCATTTCAATCAAAGATTTTCCGAGCACAAGACAATTAATACAGAAAATTTACAAATCGAAATTTTCATGACATTGAAAAGTTATGTATCGAGAAACTTTTTTGTCTTCAATAATTTTCATATACATTTCAAATGTAGAGAATAAATTGAATTTATTTTCTGTGAAAGAATCATCTGACTAGACCTATTTGGTGAGATTTTGCAGAGATTCTAAATAAGGGTATCTATGCTCCCTATAGGCACGTCCAACAATACAACAAAGCAACTTCGCCTGCGCAGCAGACTGACTGATCTAGTTTGTTCAATTCAGTGAATGAAGTTGGACTCCAAGGTTTCAACATACATTTTTTTACGAATTCCACTTTATTCAACTTGAATAACAACGAAGAGGAGAAACACTTGACCGAAAAGTAAACCCAAATCACAGCCCGAATCCCCGAATGCAAGCAATGCACTGACTGCAGTAGAGTAGCGTTCAATGTTATAGCAGCAGACAGCAGACGTATGTAGAAAGGCATTGATATCAACCCGCGAATCTTACTTCATCTACAAGGTATTTCAAGGACACGCGGGTACAGCTATATGGCGCGTACTGTATCTATTCAACAATGGAGAAAATAATAAGATAATAAGCTACTAAAGGTTGAAGACTAGAATAGCTCTACATGCTTATTCATCCAATCTTCTCTTTTTCTTTTTCTTCTTCTTGCTGCTGCAATCTGGTGACTCAACACTTGGAGCGTCTGAAACAACAATTGAAACACTTATTCAATATTTTCGACACAACAACAATTATAATAAGCGAATGTCTTTCATTGGTTGGGAGACCCTCACGGGTAGTTCCACCTCCCCGTTTCAGTCATGTTATGGTGGACCTACAGTTTTAGGTGGGTTCCGAACCACCGGGTAAGTTACTTATGGTACTACTTACTGCATTTTGAATATTTTATATTACTCCCATTTATTTATTGTGACAAGGCTACAATGAATGGAAAAATGTAATCGACTCAAGTTCAAAACTGTTCTCTTTACAAATGTTTAATATGCTGTTTTGTGTTCAAAACAATAATAATTACTATCATTAGAATGCTAGTCTAAAAGTGGACTAATAAAAAATTATGAAATAAATAAGTTGGAAAGAACAATATTTTATGTAAATAGTTTTATGCAGATAAAAGAATACAATGTGTAAAATTTTATGTGGGTAACGAACCACCGGAAAGTGATTCAACTGCAGAAAACAGTCTTTTTTGTTTATCTAATCTGATTGAACAGATACCTGGCAACGGCTCTCGGCTATCACTTCCCTTTTGTAATAATAATAATAAGCGTATGGCTTTTATTGGTGTGGAGACCCTTACGAGTAGTTCCATCCCACCGTTTGAGCCATGTTATGGAGAACGGGTGGTATCTTTTAGGACAACCTTACAGTTTGATCGACCTACTGCTAACGCAGCATAACCTAACCTAACTTAACCTGGCTAGATATGTGACTGAACAACCTTTGTTTACTAGGTCGGTCAAAACGACAGTCGTACAAATGGTGTCCTTCCATGGAGAACATAGTGGAACTATTACTTTAGGTGGGTTCCGAACCACCCGGTAAGTGATAATAATGCTTATAACATCAAGTCATAGAAGCACGGTCACTCATCCAAACGCAGTACATGAAGAATTATAACAGAAAACTAAACTTGTAATTGACATACATGATGTTGAAATATATGGAATATATTGTGTAATATATGTAATATATGTATCTAATATGTAATAAAAACTTAAAAAGCACTTTTAGGTGTAAATTATAATTCACGTTATGGCGTGATGGCCGTTTCACTCAGTTGTCAAGAGCATCGTCAGACGACCCATAGTACACTGTACTGTGGGATGCTGTAGACAACAGAGTGAAACGGCCGTCACGCCATAACGTGAGTTAATTTCCACTTGAGTGTTTTTTAAGTTTATCTGACATATACAATATAATATATAATTTACTTATAGAAAATTATATTAGAGAAATCATCCTCACAAAATCTAGAAATTTAAGCTTCAAGCTGCAATATTTTACAAAAAACTTGGAAAATGCATTCTCTCAAGGAAATAGCTAAATTTTAAATAATTCAACAATCTGTCACTCAAAAAACATTTTCATACATTCAAATCTCAACTTTTTAAACATTAAAGTTTTGATTTTCAACCTCATAACGATTATAGACAGTTTATAGATCAATTATAAACTTGGCAACAAATTCTTTAATTTCAATCAAATTCAACTGATTTTAGGATAGAATGAATATCCTTTCAAGTCTTGAGACTCAGAAGAGAATTAGACGGCAATATTACATCAGAAAATCAAAGACAAGCTTCAGAATAAATTAGGAAACAAAATTAATGAATAACTATAATAAATTGTAAAATTATAAAATCATAAATTATTAGTCTCCTTCGATTCGAAATACACCAGAAACCAGATTCATACCAGTAAGGGTCTCCCCACCAATAAAAGCCATACACACCATACACATTTATTTTTACGTTTACCAGATTTATCAAGGAGAATAATAGAGAAACTGTGGGACATAATAATAATTAATAATAATAATAATAATAATAAAATAATAATAATAATAAATAATAATAATGATAGTAATAATAATAATAATAATAAATAATAATAATAATAATAATAATAACTGTTTTGTAATAATAATAATAACAACTGTTTTGTAATAATAATAATAACAACAACACAACAATAATAATAATAATTTCTCTGGTTGTGAGTACAGCACTACCAGAGGAGTTTATTCATAATTTAAAAAAATCAACATTGCAGAAAGTACTGTATGTATAAAGTCTTAAATCTAATATAACGTATTGCAGTTCTGAATTTTGTGGCTCCCACTATGTAATTATGTGTCGGGATGCCACTATTTCGTATATTTCTTCATAAAGGTATTAGAACATGCGAAACACTGTTGCGTTAGTTTTACAAAATTAAATGTTGCAGAAGTGAGATATGATTAGGGAAATATCCTAAAAATAGAGAGAATAGCCAGAAAATGTCTAAATAAAAATATCAAGACGATGGAAAATAGTGGAAGTAGTTTACAGAGAACTTGAATCCATTACAGACAATATATGGAAGAAAAGGATATCTATTGTTGATCACATTCTAAGGACACCAGAAACCAGATTAACAAGGAGAATAATAGAGAAGCTTTGGGATTTGAAGAGAATTAACAAGCAGGATGGATTAGAAAAGTTAAAGAGGATTTGAATGAACTGGAAACAAGCCTGAACGATTTGAAAAACAAAACCGAAAATCTAAATTCGCGTCTCCACCAACCGAACATGCTCGGCGAACAGTGTTCGCTGGGATTATCTGATGCCGCCGAACATTGTTTGGTGTGGACGCCTTCTCAAACATTATGATTGGTGGGGGTAGTGGCGGGAACCTGTTGTTGGTCGACACTGTTCGCTCCGAGACCGAACATCTCAATTGAACTCACGAACATGTTCGGTGACCCTAATGTTTAATGTTTGTCCGTTTTTTGTATTCGCCAACAATGTTCGGTTGGTGGAGACGCGGTTTTCGGGTTTGGTAAAATTCCATCTACCGGTAAATGGTAAGGGTCCCATGAACGCATAATATATGGACGTTCCTTCAGTGTTTCTTGACTCGAAGGACTCTTAAAAATGCCTCTATAAATACATTACACGGGTCCCTCGAGTCAAGAGGCACTGAATAAATGTTCATAAATACGGCCCTCGAAGAAATAAAAACAAGATTCAAACCAAAAATAGACAACGTCAGACTGTAGAAAGGGTATTTATAGATGAAGGGTAAATAAATTACATTATAAGAGTCTCTAAAGGCAAGAACCACTGAAAGAATGTTCATAAATATTCCTGGATTTCTTGTTCCATGACGAACTGCGTTGTTAATATTAACTTTTCATGTGAAATTTAACGACTTGCAGTCAAATATTTGTTAAGAATAAGTAAAACTCACTTAATCTGTAGGCCGAGCGCTTTCGAATCTATGAGATTCATTGGCCTCTGAAGATGGATCTCATAGATTCGAAAGCGCTCGGCTTACAGATTAAGTGAGTTTTACTTATTCTTAACAAATATTTGACTGAAAGTCGTTAAATTTCACATGAAAAGCTCATAAATATGACTGTTAAAGAAATAAAAACAAGATTTAAGCCAAAATAGACTGTACAAAGGGTATTTACAGATGAAGAGCGACAGAAAAGATCAGAACAAATGAAAAAGTATTGGACAATGAGGGAAGAGAACTTATCAAGGAGGACCAAGAAATGATTGACTTAGGTGGTCTAAAATCCTCCTCTTGAGAGGCCGTAAAATTAAAATAAAGAAATAATAAATATTAAATAATTTGAAAAAATTAAAATATCAACTGTAATGATTAGAGGAATGAAACATTTGTAAATACAAGCACATCAAAATAAACAAAGAAAGAGAATGGAAAACAAAGACAGAACGAATGAAGAAGGAAAATAGTTATTTATGTAATAAGAGCGTGAAGCGCGACTTTATCGCTCGAGCCAAAACATTTACTGCGCGACGCATAGCGGAGCGCAGTAATTTTGCGAGAGCGATAAAGAAGCTTCACGCGCGAATTGCATACAATATTTTTCCTAGAACTGCAGTTCTGGATTCCAACACAATAAAAGCTTGTAGTTTGTAACATCACAGACCATGCGCCGATTTGGTTAGCGTTCGCCATTGTTGAGGTTGTGAATTTCACGGATTCTGTGATCCACAAATGAGAAGACATCAAAATCAAAACAGAAGCGTAAAGAAAACAGCTGGCGAGCGTAAAGTACTTTACCGCTTGCGGAGCAGTAAAGAGGTATTTTTCAATTAGTTTTCAGTACGTAAAGAACTACTTTATGAGCAGTTGTAGGAAAAGAATATTACCTTCTAGACCTTCAGAAGATTCCCTGTCTCTACTCCTTTTCTTTTTCTTCTTCTTTTTCTTTTCTACAGTTGATTCACACGTCTCTTCTTCCAAGGAAGTATTGTTAGCCGTTAGGGAAGTCAAGGTTGTTTCTGTATAATGAAAAATCCTTTTTTACAATATTATTAATTCATTAAATAATAATAAAAAGTACTACAGCTGGGAAAATCTTCCTTGTTTCCTGTGCGAGACTAGATAGCCGGTGTCCCACCTGTGGACACCCTGTATGAGGCTAGTAGCTAAAAAATTAAAAACAAAATAATAAACTGTCATCTAACATAAGGGTGCTTGCACAGTGGAGCATCCAATAATACTTTATGTTAATCACCATCACAAAATCAAACACATGCTGTAGAATGGTGGTATTCACGTGACTCCAATCTGTCATACATCATTCCACAGCTTATGTTTAATTTTGCGATGATGACTGTCAATCAGTATTGGATGCTCCACTGTGCAAGCACCCTAAATCATTCCAATACTTTCACTTATGTCCAACAAAATTTTAATTTCAGATGAATTAAACTCACTTATGCAAGGTTTATCAGTAGTTCAATAAATCACTCAGTAGCTATTGATTGAATAGCGGCCCTAAGGCTTGTTTCACACATACCCAGCAGTGAAGTAATCGGTGTTGCATCATAATTGTATTGTATCATCTGATTTAAAATATCAGGTTAGAGTGTAGCGCTCCATTATGATACAATGGTATATTGTAAATTTGTCACAATAAATAAATAAAATAAATTAATGTCCCTACAGCTGGGTAAACAACACCGGTTACCTGTCTGCCGGTATGTGTGAAACAAGGCTTAGGGCCGCTGTTGAAGCAACAGCTACTGAATGATTTACTGAAATAATGAGAAACCAGGCATTAGCTTGTAAAATAGATTCTCAATCATCATCATAAATCATTCAAATATCTTTTACCTAAAATTCTCTAGTGATGCATCGTAAAATTAACTTTCAGTGACGTTGTAAATTCAAATTTTAATTGAAAACATTTTCATATTCACCTGTTTCGGAATCCCCCCTGTCTCGTGATTTCTTCTTCTTCTTTTTCTTAATCCTGTGTGTGTCGGAGGACACATCAAAAGTCTTTGGTTGGTTCCGAAATTCTGGAAATAAACAGAACAATCATTTTCAAAATTCAAATAACTTCAAAATGTTAAGTATTTTTTAGCCAATAAATTATTGTTTATGTTTGCATCAATAAAGCATTTAAAAAAACGTTTGCAAGGAAAAGCAAATTTTTTCCCGCTATTAATTATAACAGATTAATATTTTTTTAAATACTAGTAAAGCAAGATAAGGGAGCTTGCACCGTAAAGCATACAATACTCGCTGACTAAAATCACCATCGCAAAATCAAACAAACGCAGTTAAATTGTGTATGTCAGATAGGAGCAGCATGAATAACATGCATGTGTTTGATTTTACGATGATGATGATGACATCGAGTATAGGATGCTCCACAGTGCAAGCACTCTAAATTACTATTGACAACTCTTGAAATTCTGACAAGAGCAGAACTGACCTGTTCATTGAATGTGTTCACGGGAGCTGCACCGCTTACCGGGGCACCGGAAACTAGGTGTCTGGTCTATACAAATTCATCAACCAATCAGTTACCGGTGCCCGGTAAATGATGCAGCTCCCATGAACGCATCCAATGACAAACAGAGAATGTAATGTAAGTTTGGCTGAGACTTTCAAATAGAAATGGGAGTTTTAAATCTGGGTTTTCTTTTGAAACAAAAACTGTAATATTGTATTCCATCAAACCCACTACAACAGATAAAGAAAATGCAGCCCTAAAGATGCACCAAGAAAATAAACAGTATGAAAAATAATACAAATTATTCTATAATATATGACAATAGTTTCTAAGCTACTTACCAGCTCCCAGGAGCGGGTGCCTGACCCTGAGATTTTCGGGCATAACCAACTTCATAACAGTCGATATTTCCAGATTATTCGGCGACGGAATTTTGATTTTCTCTTCTATTGATATTCGGCCTGCTATTTTTAACGGATCTGTAAAAAAAACAAACATTTAAAATGAATCAGAATAATTTTTATATATATCCAAATACCACTAACTCATTCATAGTCGTTTCTCGATTGAGGCACCAGCACGAATCAATCAATCAATCAATTACGGTGGTTGGGAACCCACCTAAAACTGTAGGTCCACCTCATCAATCACTATCATACAATTCATTATTCACGCACACGGTATTTTTTTAGAGAATGTATTTTTATAGAATTTTTTATAGAATACGTCTATACATCTATTAATATATAATACGTCTATTTTTTATAGAATACGTCTTGGAGACTCCAGTTAAGGAGTATAAGACGAGTCAGATCAACAATATTATACAATCTTATACACTAGTTACCATAATTACTTCAATTAGTTGAGGTAAGGCTAATTTTGATGTGAAAGGAACACTTGTACACTATATAAGAGCTTTATCAACTAAATTAATATTTTTTTAATTTTTGGGGCGGTTTTAAATTGTTTCAATTATTTTGGGCATAATCCTCAAAAATCAAATTACATTCTTCGGTTCTTGTTCCATACCAATCTGCGCTGTTAATATTAACTTTTTGTTGTAAATTTAACGACTTGCAGTCAGTTTTATATTGTGAATATATAATAAATGTACTCACATTTGGCTGAACGCTTTCGAGTTATTGAATCTCGTCTTCAAGGCCAAATAACTCGAAAACGTTCGGCCAAATGTGAGTACATTTATTATACATTCACAATTTAAAACTGACTGCAAGTCGTTAAATTGACAACAAAAAGTTAATATCAAATTACATTTATTCACAAAGCTTGGCAACATTTAAAACGTCCAAATAATAATATTACAACATTAAACATTGCGCTTCAATATTTTTAAAAATCAGCAACAATTAGGAGACAGAAAGCTCCTCATTACATTAAAATCCCCATTCATGGATAAGGAACTAGGACTCTAACCACAACATTTCTATGCCTTCTTGAATTGTGTAAGGGGCACCTTTCAGTAGAATCTCTTCAATAACTTTCATCATTTTTGCAAAGTTCGCAAAATCTTGGGGAAAGTACTGTTACGGGTTCTATGTCTAAAATAATGCTGGCAACACTTAAATTTATCACTCGCACTTTATCAACACAAATAATCTACAACTCACACTGTTCAGTAATTTCTTACAGGAAAATAAGCGATTAAAAACAGATAGACAACAAAAGTTCATTGCATGGTTTGTAAAAGCGCCAACGGGATTTCACTGTCTGTATTAACGCGAACTGTCACTACTGCCACTTATCAACGTAGAACAATAACTGAACTACTTAACTGTCACACTTGTTTATCATGACGAATTACAGACAAGACAACTAACTCATTTACAAGAGACTTCCTCTATTTATATACTTTATCATAATTGAGATATCTATAGATTTCTCTACCAACTTCTATATAAATAAATCAAGGAAACTAGCACTTTCTACAATATTCGAAAAGATTCCATTAATGTCTAATCAAACAACTAGAACATTCTACTAATTACCAAGTAAACACTATAAAAGTGTCAAAAGCAGAGTAATTAATTGCTTAAAAGTAAACATTTACATAGCAGATAACGCCAGAACCACTGTGCCTTCTTTCTCTCTATTCACTCCAATTTCATATTCGCTACAGTACATTTAGTATTCTCAGTATTCTGGTCCTCTTTCTGAAAGTGGCTCTGTACATTGAGGCTCTAAGGTAATATAGTACGACTGCTAGTTGAAAGTTAGTAGTCTACACTCACTTTAATAGTCAATATACTTTATTACATATTCTTTAAGAACAGTAATAATTGTCATTCTTACAATTATAAATGGTAAATTCAAAAAAATACTATTAAAGCATATGTAGGTACATAATATATAAATACGCTAATATTACGATGTTATTTTTGAGTTTTATAGTGTCTTCGAATTAATTATTTTCATTTCACTCCTGCCAGTCTAGGTATCTTGTTTCAAAAAATTAATGTATATTGTACATTGGCTTTTTTTTAAAAATCATTTAGTCTTTTTTTAATATCACACAATCCAGCTCTTTAATTGCCCTAGGTAGCTGGTTCCACAGCCCATGTATGACGGTTTCTACTTGAAGATCGCAGTACGGTGCCTTGGAAGTACATAGTTTTCTGCCGGACGTGTGACATATGTATGCACATCTGTACCTCTATGCAAATGGAGTTGGTTTGCATAAATGATGACTTCCATGATGTACATGTTGGTCACAGTCATGATGCCAGATATCGGAAAGCATGATACGCGCTACTCGCAGAACACAGGTGTTACACCAATACCCTTGCATAAATCCTTCTCAAAAACTAATTCTTTCTACATATCTCATGTATTGTATCGTAATTTAAGTCGTTACTTCCCACAACACAATTTTTTCCATTCCAACACCAAATCCATTTTCAAGTTGAAGTTGAAAAAGTTTTTATTCTCTATAGTAATAGAAAGTTCAGAAAGTATTACATACATACATACATACATACGAAGCGCTACAGTCCTGGGTGAACCTTGGCTTCCTCAATGATATGCCTCCAGTCATCCCTCTGCTCTGCTCTCCGTTTCCAGTTTCTCACCCCCATGCACATCAGATCTTCCACATCTTGCAGCCAGCGAGTTCTAGGACGACCTCTTCTTCTTGTTCCTTCCATTCTTCCAACAAGCATCTGCTTCTGCATCCTACTCTGCTCCATTCTGTGGACATGCCCTAGCCAGCTGATTCTTCTAGACTTGATGAATCGCACTATATCTCTGCCTAGCAAGATGACATTAATTTCAGCATTGCTTCTGATTCTCCACTCTCCATTTTCGCATATTGGACCATGAATTCTCCTCATAATTTTTCTTTCAAAAATTCTCAATGCATTCATGTTATGTGAGTTGAGAACCCAAGCTTCACAGCCATATGTCACTACCGGTCTTATTAGTGCTTGATAGAGTTTCATTTTTGTTGTTCTTGATATAAGTCTAGATTTGATCAATTTTCTGTTTGCATGGTAGGCTCGGTTACCTTGGTCTATTCTCTTTTTAATTTCTTCACTCAAGTTGTTATTTACATTGAGCTCAGTTCCAAGGTATATAAAGTTCTTCACTCTTTCAAATTTGTAATTTCCGACTTGAAATTCTTCTGCACTTCTTCTTGCCAGAGTTGGAGTGACTTTCATGTATTTTGTTTTGTTTGAATTAATTTCAAGTCCTAGTTTTCGTCCTTCCTTTTCTAATGTGCTGAATATTTCTTTTAATGCCATTGCATTTCGAGCCACCAATACAACGTCATCAGCATATGCAAGTCCTTGTCTGGATTTGAAGATTATGTTTCCTGCTAACTTCAGTTCTTGAACTACTTTGTGCAGAGCCAGGTTGAAAAGTAGTGCGGACAATGCATCACCTTGTCTAACGCCTTGTTTTATTTGAAATGCTCTGCTCATTTTTCTCCTACAAGAACTTTTGCAATATTATTTGACAAGATCATGCACGTCAATCTTATAATTTTCCTTGGGAAACCAAAACTCTCCAAAGCCTCCAGCAGATTCTTTATTCTTACAGAGTCAAATGCCTGTTTGAAATCAACAAATAGCATGTGCAGATCTACATTATACTCCGTGCACTTCTCCATTAATTGGCGTATAGCAAAGATTTGATCTTTCTGATTTTGATCAGAAAGTATTATAACCACAAATTACAGAAGCCCCCGATAAAAAAGAAAAGCTAGTTTCCTACATTTTCATTCATTTTCTGCGCCTAAGTAAAATCTCTATCTTTATTTTCATAATAGATTCTATACTCCATAGTCTCATTTAAACTTCCTTCATGCATTTTTTCTCCATCCATTTTCCATTTTTTTTTCTTCTTTATACTTCTTACTAATAAATAACATATAGCAACTCTGGTCTGCGCACAGGCTTTAGCCCATGCAGACCAATTTCCTATCTTTCATCTCAAGTAGCGTACATGTTAAATTCCTTCTTTCTTCTCTCATAATCACTTTCTTCTAGCATAATTCACGAATGTGAAAGAAATTTTTTTTTAAAAGCAAAAGTATTATTTTATATTTATTTTATTTATATATATTTCGTTGCCATAAATACTGATCTCCTTTCGGTGATTTATTATTTTGTATGTACTTGAAGTTTTATTGAATTGTTTGAAATAAAAATTGTTTGTCTGTCTGTCTGTCTCAACATGTCTCCCGTTGCTTGAGATTTGCGAGTACTCTTACGGCTGGCCGCGCACTAGGCAACCAGGTAGCGGCAGCCGCAACCAAAATGTTGAGCAACCGTTTAAGCAGCCAGCTTCGGCAGCCAACCTGGAGTCGTTGCCGCAGTCTAGTGTCGTCTAGTCAACAGAGCGCGATGGATGTGGAAGATGCAATAATTGTTTATCCTCTATCAGAAGAAACGCAGGCAAAAAAAGGCATTGGATACGTCCTCTTCTACTTGAGCGTCATACTAAGAGATTATTTAAACACTATTTTATCTACATTCGAAACTAACCTGATTGTTTTTTCAAGAATGTCGGTGGAATCATTTGATAACCTTTTGGAGAATATGAGGGGCTCTATTACTGGTATCGATAACCATATGCAATCCCGTATAACTCCGGAAGAGAAGTTGTTGATTACTTTGAGATGAGTACAAAACATGTTTTGGAATAAACCCCCACTTAGAAAGGATTTTTCAAAATTCTAAATTCTAAGCATTTATAGGTTTCACTTTTAAATTCTATCTTTTTAATAGTGAATCGCAGAGAAAATTCACAAGAGACCTTTTTTGTTTGTCATGATTAATTATAAAAGAATCAAAATATCTAAGCTTAGTGAAAAAATAGACGCGAAATTTGATAAAGTTGAATCTTCAATCGCCGGAGTTCGTGCCGAAATCAACAGTTTTCGCGACGAAATGAACACTATTAAAGAAGCTTGTGATGTAGTTAGACACGATTGTGAAAATCTATTAATGGAAAACGTTAATCTAAAAAATCAAATCAATGAAATGCAACAGTATTCAAGAAAGTCTAACATTGAAATTTCGGGAGTGCCGGTAACGAACAAGGAAGACGTTTATTACATAGTTGAAAAACTATCAGCTATTTTAAAAATACCCTTTCAACTTTCCGACATTTCCATTGTGCATAGACTTCCGAAACCTAGTAAAGCTCGCTACCCCCCTATCATCGTGAAATTTATTTCTGTAAGGGTGCGGGCAACCTGGCTGGACGCTGCCCGCAAGCTCAGGAGAATAGAGGCCAAACTGCTTCACGAATCTTTCAAAGAAGGGTACATCTATCTGAATGAGCATCTTACAGTGCACAACAGAATCATCCTAGGGATAGCCAAGGACTATGTGAAGGAGAGGAAGCTTGCTTTCGCATGGGTCCGTGATGGCAAGATTTTTGCCAGAAAATCAACGGACGGTCCAAAAAGGAGAATATTTGCTCCAGCTGATCTGGACAAGGAATGGTGAATTTATACTATGTGAACTGTAATTGCATAATGAATATTCATATGTTTAAGGATCTTGATACTATGGACTTAATATATATTTTGATCTTGACGTACCCTAATTCTTGTTTTTTTTTTGCGGTTGAAGATACTTTGTTAATTTTTTCTCTCGTTATTTTATTTGTATTTATTATAAGAATTCGTATTTATTATAAGAAACAATGAAATTTAGCAGTTTTTATTTGAGAAAGAAGGGAACGATTAGAGTATAACGACAGAACTTTCAGGTACCGAGCTGGAATTTCAGTGTTTATTTGAGAAGAGTGGTTTCAAATTACATAATTACTGTAACTATAAATCAATGGAAATTTATACAGAACTTTCTAGTAACTACTCTGTATCGGAAGACTCTTATCTGCTGAAAGAGAATGAATTTCACTGTTTATTTTGAGGGGGTAATGATAGAAGATATTCATACAGAGCTTTTAAGTACCCAACTTTTCATGTGGAATTTCAGGTTTTCCCTCTGATGTAAGAGATATAATGAATGTTCTATTTTTGCATTTGAAGGATAACAAACTTTAGAGTTTCAGATTAAGAAGTTACAAGATTTTTTTTCTTCTTTTTTTTTGTTGTATTAAAAAAAACCACATTATCTATGTTCAAATTTTTTTTTCTCTTTATTTGAAGAAAACCTTCATTTTGCGATATCTTACTTTCAAGTGTCTATTTTTACAGAGTCTTAATATTCTTTTCTATTGTAAGAAACATGATCAATGTTCAATTTGTTGATTTGAGGGAAGATTTGAAATTATCATATTCAGTTTTTTAATAAGAAGGTAATTATTTCCATTTTTTTCTCTTTTTCTCGCTCTCGCTAATATTGTCCTATTATTTTTCATTCATTTACATATTTATTCGATATGGGCAATGTCTACATATTGTTTTCCCATTCTCTTGGGAGTTCTGCAACAATGCTATGAATTTCTCTCTTGAAAATCAATCATGATAAAAAATTATTGTTCTATCTGGAGAATGAGTAACAATTTTTGTTTTAATAGTATTATTTTATTCCGTATTAAGTGGATGTGCATAGCGTCATTTTTCATTTCTTTTTTCTTTCTTCTTTTTTTTTCTTCAATTCATCGTTATTGCCCTAATATTCAAGTATTAAATAATGCCAGATAATATTTTAAAATAAATAAATATATATATATATTCTATATAATATAAAAAAATAATAATATGGATAGTATTTTCGTTCCTGAACTGCTGTCCCAGTTAAATAAGCTTTGCTTTTTACATTAAAAAAATTACGTGATCTATTAGTTATTTGAACGGATCGAGCGAATGAGAAGTATGAATGTCCTAGATGACTTAAATGATTTCAGGAATGTGAGTTGTAGTGTGTTTGATGAGTGCGGTGTGTATGGTGATTTTCTTAGAGTGAATGTGCAGAATGGTTTGAGTGTTATTCATATTAATATAAGAAGTTACCGAAAAAACTTTGATGACTTGCTGGTTACACTTGAAAGCATAAATTTTAGATTTGATATAATTGTGCTGACTGAAACTTGGTTGGATGGAGATGAATGTGTAAACCAGCTAGATGGATACGTAGTATATCAAACATCGAGTAAATTTAATCAAAATGATGGAATACTGGTATACATTAAATCAAAACTATTATCATCCTGCCGGGAGGTGAATGTGGGAGGATTGCGATGTTTAAATTTAGACTGCGATAAAGACAATCAACGTTACAATCTGCTTTGCGTTTATCGGTGCCACGGGGTTGACTTGGGTACTTTTATCGATGGATTGGAGAGGAGGTACTGTGAATATAATAATAACAATAATATAACTAGAGTGATTATCGGTGATATCAACTGTAATATTCTCAGTGAAGAAATAAATACATTGAGTGGCAGGTATCTTGATGTCTTGTATGAGGCCGGCTTCATATGCTGCGTTGATGTACCTACTAGGGAAACAGCCTACTCTTCCTCGTGCATTGATCATTTATTTGTAAGACATCCAGATTCAAGCTCTCTTTTACCGGCAATGTTGAAAACAGATATCACAGATCACTATGCAATAGGCATTACTATTAAACACAAAAATATTAGAAACAAACCCGAAATCTCCAACACTTCATACATAAAAACCAATTACAAAAAATTCTCAAAACTTCTATCGGAACAGTCATGGGGTGATGTCATCTCGTCGCAAGATCCCAATATGTGTGCTGTTCAGTTCATTGATATTATGACGAGGTTGCATCAGTGCTCCTCATCGGTAGGAACGAATAATAATAAAAATAATAGAAAAAAGCTGACACCATGGATCACCAATGGCCTCATTAGTTCTATCGCTAAAAGAAATAAACTGAGCAGAATGATCAAAAGACAACCCTTTAATTATGATCTAATTAGCCAATACAGTGATTATCGCCGTACTCTAAGCAGATTGTTGAAAAACGCTAAGAAAGAAAATTTTAAGCAAAAAATAATTGATTCAACTAACAACCCAAAAAGATTTTGGAAAACAATAAACGAGATATCAGGGTCAAACAGTAAAAATGTTCAATTTCCGATTCAAAATTTTTTAAACCGCGACAATAGCAATCATCCTACTAGATCTACCCTTGACATAGCTAATGAATTTAATGAATTCTTTGCAAATGTAGGCGCTAGACTTGCTAACGGCATTCGAAAGGGTCCCCGCCGACCCGGAGCGACTGCTCAACCAGCTTGCAGCTCAGAATTCGTTTTGAGGGAGGTCACTGAGCAGGAGGTGAGGCAGTGTGTTTTAGAGATCCGTGGGGGCTCTGCTCCTGGATATGACAATATATCTGCAACCTCAATAAAAAGTAACATTGAATCCATTATTTTGCCGCTATGTCATATAACCAACTGTAGTTTTAAATCTGGGATCTTTCCTGATGTTTTTAAACTGGCAAAGGTAATCCCTCTGTACAAGTCGGGAGAAAAGGGAGACATAAACAATTATCGCCCAATTTCATTATTGAGTGTACTTTCTAAAATAATTGAAAAATGTTTCAAAAAACAACTGACACAATATTTGAAAATAAATAATTTACTCTCTGATTGTCAATTTGGTTTTAGGAATGATTGCGACTCTTCAAATTGCTTCTACCGTTTAAGTGATTATTTAAGAGCTGGCATAAATAGTAATAAATATATTCTCTTATTATTTGTCGACCTGGCTAAGGCCTTCGACTCTATTGATCACACAGTTTTATTAGAAAAATTGGGAAAAACAATGGGAATTACTGGCATTTCTCATGCATGGATAGGAAGTTTTTTGACAGGTCGTAGGCAGATCGTGAATATTTGTGTAAAAAATACTAATAATAATAATAATGTCAATACTGGTAGTATTAATAGTGAGGTACAAGACATTGATTTTGGAGTGGTTCAAGGAAGTACTTTAGGTCCGGTTCTCTTTCTCCTCTACATAAACGACATAATAAAATCAAATATTACAGGAAAGATGCTTTTATTCGCCGATGACACTGCTGTATACTTTGAGTCAGATAGCTGGAGAGAGGTTTACGAGGCTGCATCTAGGGATGTGATTAAACTAAAGAATTGGTTTGATAGTAACATCCTTAGTATGAATATAAAAAAGACCAAAATTTTGCCAATATTCCTCAGTAAGAACCGCGCCCCTCCAGACAACCTCCTTCTTAAACTACACACTTGCGGTCAAGTATGGAATGATGTTTGTGACTGCCAGGAAATTGAATCGGTTGATGAATATAAATATTTAGGTATCCTCATTGACAATAAACTTACTTGGTACCCTCACATAGTTTATCTTAAAAATAAATTAAGAAAATTGATTTATGTTTTCTCCAACTTAAAGGGTATCCTTAATATTAAAGAATTGAGAATGGTCTATTTCGCGTTTGCACAATCCATCATTTCATATTTAAGCGCCTGTGATTCTATTATTAAAGATCTGTCGGTAACGCAGAAGGCTATAATCAAGGCTGGACTGGGCCTGGAGAGAACCTACTCTTCTAGCCGATTATTTGTTTATTTCAATGTTTTAACTATTAAGAAACTCTTTGTTAAATGTGTTCTTATGTATGCTTTTAAGAATAAAATATATTTCAACAATTCCGCCCATCAAGCTTATGTGACAAGAAGCTCTAGACTTCATTATTCCGGACTGGAGAGGAATACACGGTCTGCCTGCGACAGAAACGTGTCTTTCCTAACACACGTGATCCTGAGAAACGCGCCCCTAAGAGTAAGTCAGCCAGGTTTTTGCTCCATGCCACGTTATAAGGGCGTACTGCAAAGATGGTTAGCCACCCTGAGAGACGATGAATGTGAAAATTTACTAAAATCCATTTATGTGTAATTGATTCAAGTTTAACATTAAACCAGAATATCCTGTAACTACGCAGGCCTACAGCTGGTGTGAATGTGTGTGCGTGTGTCTGCTTTGCTGTGGTTTGTTTGGTTTGCGCGCGCGTGCGTGTGTGCGTGTGTGTGTGTGTGTGTGTGTGTGTGTGTGTGTGTGTGTGTGTGTGTGTGTTGGTATGTATAACTCTTTTTTTTACTCCACCCAGAAGAACATGATTTTTTATATTTCATTTCTTAATTTTTTGCATTTCTTAATTGTAGATTAAGTTAATGAGATTGTAATATGCTCCTTTACAATTATAGGATTGAACTCGTTCTTCACACACAGGCTGATGCCCATGTGGAGGACTTTCTTCTATGTTTAATGTATAACTGTGCCTTGTTACTTTTTCATGAAGGAAATAAATAAAGTTATCAATCAATCAAAAAAAGCATTGACCTGGTAAACAGTTTTTACCAAAGGACGACGCTGTTTGGGATCTACAAAAGTTGTTTTTGACACAATCAAAATTTTATGTTTTATTCTTGTATAATTCATCAGGACAAACAAAAAAGGTCTCTTGTGAATTTTCTCTGCGACGCACCATTAAAAAGTTAAAAGTGAAACTTTACCCCCCCCCCCCCCCAAAAAAAACCCACAAATCATAATATATCGATTTACCTATTTTAAATCTGACGGACAAACCTCCGTATCGAAAGTAATCGCGAAATAATGTTCAACAAACATGACTCATGTTTATATTGTATAATATTTATATTATACTGCTCAACATAAGATTAATAAAATGAAATGAAATGAAACGGCACGGATGGAAACTATTACGAACCAATGTCTGGCTTCATCAACCAGTGCGCGGCTACTGAGGCAACTGCCATAATTATATTCTCCACATCGACACGTGTTCTCAATTGGTTGCCGCAGCCAGCTGGCTGCCTGAGCAGAGCGACCAGTTCTAGTGGCTGCCGCAACCAGAGAATCGTGGCTGCTTAGTGCGCGGGCTACAACTGAACCGTATTGTTTTATTGGTTGCGGCAACTTGGCTGCCGCAACCTGGTTGCCTAGTGCGCGGCAGCCTACAGCCTTTTTTTGAAAAGTGTGGACCCTCTTCAGATTTCCCGCAGACGATCCCCCCCCCCCCCCCACACCACAAGGCCGTATCGTAGGTGAGAATCCACCAGAGCATAGTAAGCTGCTTTTGTCGCTTCCAGGGTTGCAGTCCACTTCACTCTCCCAACCACATATATCCCTGAGCCTAATCTCTTACATACACCATGAACAACAATATTTAGCAACAATTATTATATTGCCAACGAAGTTGGGACACACAAACCCCAAGAGGAGAGAAAAATATATCTAAATATGGAGACCGACTCACTGATTTGAATTTGGCGCCGTTGGCGACTGGGCTGCAAACAGAAGATCATTTCTTCTCCCTCGCCACCTCCACCCCCTCCACCCCCTTCGCTCACAGGAGTGGCATAAGCCTCGCAGTCAATCTCTTCTCCCTGCTCCGTTCTCAACGAAGGCAGCTCACTGCGTCCGCACAAATCCAGTTTACGACCCAGCAGACTGCTGATTTCCAACTAGAAAACACATAGATATATAAAAATCCTTTGTAGTAGTGAAGGTGATATTGTGGAAGATATCCATAATGAACAATAAGACTTGAAAGTTGTCACAACCACATTTATAAAAAATAGTGACATACTGTACTTGTTTCGGTTTTTACACTATTATCAATCTCAATCAAACCCTGAGTTTGAGTGATAGCATTTTTTTTGAGGATGAAGCCCACGTAGGTCTGAGACCTGTGCGTGGGTAATGAATTGGATGATGGTGATTGATGAGTTGGACCTACAGTTTTAGGTGGGTTCCGAACCACCGGGAAGAGAATTTGCAGCAGAGAACAGTCTTTTTTGCTGGCCAATCCAATCGGTCACCGTTACAAAGATGGCTCAGGAGTTTCGTAGCTTATCTCTGATTGAACAGATACCTGCTACGGCACCCGGCTATCACTTCCCAATTGATACTGGTGTAACAATCGAAACTAGTGTCTCACTGTTATGAGATGATTTTAAATGAATGTGGTTGTGACAACTTCAAGTCTTATTATTCATATATCGAGAAATATTTTCGTCATACTACACAGAAACAGCTAATTTCCGTTCATTTTTGAAGCGAGATAATTTATATGATTTGATGCACAGTAGACTGTCAGCTAAACTTTACTGTAAAAAAGTTTAATTTTATTAAATAAAATCCTGCCAACCTTGCAAATGCCTCAAAGGAGAGGCTTTTGTCCTGTGAGAAACATGTAAATAAAGCTTTAAACACTAGCATGTTGCCAGATTCAATTGAATGCAAATATCTAGAATGTGTAATGACCTATCTAGAAATTTAAATTAATAGTGTCTTTTATTATACCTCTTCTTCTTTGTTGTTCTCCTTTTTTTCTATCTCTTTCTTCTTCTACTGTATCTTCATCTTCTTTTACCCCTCATTCTTCTTCGTCTCCTCTTTCAATCCATCATTTCCAGCATTAGAGTTTCGTTGACAGATAACAACCAGTGGCTATTTATTATATCGGATTACATAATTTACAACATAAAACGTTGATATTTATATCAGACTGATCAGAAGAACAAATCAGGAATGTAATAACAGGTTAACTCCAAAGAAAATACAGTTTTATTGTAAAAACGTCGTGGGAATCGTTAATATATATATATATTTTTTTTTTTTGAGGATGAAGCCCACATAGGTCTGAGACCTGTGCGTGGGTAATGAGTTGGATGATGGTGATTGATGAGTTGGACCTACAGTTTTAGGTGGGTTCCGAACAACCGGGAAGTGATTTAAATTAATGTAATATTAAATTAATGTACCAAAACAAAGAAAGACATGAAAAGTTAATGAATCGGACGAGGTAAACAGAGAAAGAAAATGAAGAAATTAATGTTTAATAATTACTTAATTGAATTAATGTACTTACTGTTTTCGGGCAAGGAGCTATCCACACTTCGTCATTGTCTGATAAATCTTCCATGTACAGCAGATCCTCCTCGAAGTACTCATCTTTTATTCCTTTGCTCAGCTGGAATAATAGAAATCCATATTAAAGCCAGTCCATTACAGATTATTATTATTTGTCCACTTACAAATCATTTAGACAGTGTCTTCGACTGTTTTATCAGACTAGTTCAAAGTGGACACAATTTTCAATTATAAATAGCAAGATTCATAGTGCAGGCAAGTAATGGAAAAAAGTACATATTGCCTATAATATTATGTGTTAAATTTTACAATAATTTTACAATTTTGTATTATAATGATGATTTATTATTTATAAAGAAAACGAACCACTACTAATCATCATGAGAAAAAGAAGATTAGCCTTTTACAGTCACCTAGTAAGACTCCCAGAGGAAAGACTAACGAAGAAACTACTAACATACCAACAGAAAAATAAAATTAAAAATAACTGGCTGAAAGAAACAGAAGAAGATCTTGAGGAACTTGAACTTACGGAGGATAAGATTTTGAATAGGGAAGAAAAAATTATTCTTAAAAATGAGACAACTCAATTAAAAATCAAAACTCCAAAACAGAGAAATTACAACATCACAGATCAGCAGAGACTTCAGAGATCCGAGAGAATGAAGAAATATTGGGCACAGAAGAAACGTTTCCGAAAATGATCTTACCAATTTCGACTAGATTTGCTCCAATGAGGGCTTATAAAAAAAATGAAGATTCATTCATTTAAAATACTAATAGAAAACTAGACCTGTTTCAGGCAGGTAGAAAATTAGTAGAAGTTGGAACACATGTTGGAAATTGAATGCAGGTTACTAGAAATAGAATTCTAAGAACTCTTAATTTATATACTTGTCATTATGTAGTTCTACTGGACTTCCAACCTTATCAATTTTCAAATTGACAATTATCAATTATCAAATTTCAATTCTTAAAACTCAGCATTTATAGTAAAACATTAAAAACTAGAAAAAATTTGAAAAGTTCCTATACGAAGTTATTTAAAGAATTATGTTGTGTTTAATCTGATAGTTTTGTGTAAAACGTATTGAAATAAATTTAGAAAGGCAGTTGAAAAAATTTGCTACTGAGTATAATTTGATTAAATTCCACTGCGTTCAAGACATGCTTCCTGGAAATGAATTGGTGAGTGTACTTACTTATTACATTCTATACATATTCAAAAAACATGTTTTTTATCATTTTCAACAGCATGAATTTTCAAATTTCTATATTAACGTTGGCCTATTACCTACGCTCGTGATATTATACTGTATTGTGTATTCATTTAATTACCGCCCGCAAAAAATTATAAGATTTGTAAGATTCGGTGGCAGTATTCTTGACACAACAAACTCTCAATAACGAATACCTCTCTACAGCGAATGTTTTCTCAGGATAATCAACTTCGTTATACAGAGGTTCAACTGTATTATATTAAAAGAGTGAAATCAGCCTCAACCTCTAGATTAGTCTAAAAACAATTACAAGTACCGAACTACGCAAACGAGGAGTGAGATTAGTCTAAATTAGTTTAATAAATGTACACTAACCTTTTTTTCAATCCTCTTCAATATTTTCGGAATAATAGTTTGACTATAGGTCTTGACGCGTTCAGTAACAGCTGACTGCTCATCATCGGAACAGCTTTCCAAATCACTGTTACTGTCACGTACTCTGGAACTGTTCCCAATCGCCGAAATTTCCATACTTTGCTCGAAATTTTGCTGAGTCTGCAAAGCTTGGAACGGCGTTGAAGTAGCCGTTTTCTTTTTATGATGACTGGGCGTTTTGAAAAGTTCCTGAGAACTTAATCCGTCTCCATCTTCAAATTTTGATGGTTTTCTGAACAAACCACTTTCTGATGGTTTTTTGTTCAACAAATTACTTCCTAATGGTTTTGACTTTAAATTTGAATCATTTTTGGACTCAAATTTGCTTGAAAGTGATGTGGAAGACTTTTTAGAGCCAGATTTCTGTTTGTTATCAGTATCACTGGAACTGTTACAACTAATACCCGTGTCACTGTTACTTTTCACACCTTTGTCACGGTTACTTCCAATATTATTCCGACCCGCGTCACTATCGCTACTCTCTTGCTCAAAAATATCCTGTGACATAACATCGGGACAAGATTTTCTAGGAGTTTTCTTCAAATCTTGTTTAGTATTTGATTGTGCTATAGAGCGATTGTCAGAATAATTATCCAAGTCATTAGTTTGCGTCTCAGATGCGGAACTGTCAGAATTTTGTCCACTTTTATATTTGTTGCTAGTTTTAGATGAATTCAACACTTTTTTCATAGGTGACTTTCGTTTTTCAGTACTTCCATCCGTTGATTCGTCATCACTTTCATTCTTTTTACTTTCTTTCGACAATTTAGTTCCACTACAATTTAAATAATTACTACCAGTCAAATTCAATACCTTTGTAGGCGACTTCTGAATTTTAGAATTTTCATCTTTTTTCCTTTCTTGAGACATATTTCTAGATTTTCGAATTTTACTTTCACTATCGGAACTATCACTATTACCCTGAGTAGTGACAGACGTATTTTTATTAGGAGATTTACTAGTTAATTGAGTTTCCAGTTCACTATCACTTATGTCTTTATTAACCTGCTGAGAAGATATCTTAGCAGGAGATTTATTTGAGCGCTGATTTTTTATATTTCCATCACTTTTACTCACATCCTGAATAGTATTCTTAGACGGAGATCGAGTAAATTTTTGAGCTTCAAATTCACTATCTGAAGATTCACTTATATCTTTATTACTCTTAGAAGTAAGAGATGGTTTTTTAGTGGGAGATTTATTCGATCTTTCAATTTTGAGACCCGCGTCAGAAGAATCACTGTCACTAGAGTCCTTACTAGCTTGACGGGACGATTTTTTAGAAGGGGATCTATTAGATCTTTCAATTTCGAGACCCGCGTCAGGAGAATCACTGTCTCTAGAGTCCTTACCAGCTTGACGGGACGATTTTTTAGAAGGGGATCTATTCGATCTTTCAATTTCGAGACCCGCGTCAGAAGAATCACTGTCACTAGAGTCCTTACCAGCTTGATGGGACGCTTTCTTAGTGGGGGATCTATTAGATCTTTCAATTTCGAGACTCGCGTCAGAAGAATCACTTTCCCTGGAGTCCTTACGACTCTGTATACCACGAGAGAACTCCTTCATCGGCGATTCCTTCATTCCATCTTCATCCGTCTCCTTTCCACTCTCCTCTTCCGAATCCCCAGGTTTTTCACGTCTTTTTTTCATCGTTTTCAACAATTTTTTTCGAATTTTTAAAGATTTTTTAGCGGAATCTTGTCTCAAATTGTTGGACACATCTTCATCAGATTCCTCTTCCGATTCCACATGTTTTTTACATCCTTCTCTGAACAATTTCAACAAATGTTGTCGAATTTTCGAAGATTTTTTAACGGAATCTTGCCCCGAATTCGTCAAAAAATCGGAATTTTCTGAATAAATCGAGGAAACCGATCGATTTTCCAACGATTTACGACTACTTTTCAACAAAACCGACTTCTCCAGACTTTCATTCGCGTTTTCATCTTGTTCAACGCTTCGTTTCTTCATCCTTTTCTCCCCTACTTCAATTAAGTTCTCCCTTTCACTCGCACTTTTCTTAGACGCCAATCGCATGCCCTCTTCTTCATACTTCTGCTTCTTTCGATTCCGTTTATCGGCCATTCCTTTTCCACCATCTTCGCCATTCTCGGACGACCTTCTTTGTCGTTTCATCGTCGTTCTCTCTTCCTCTCCTTCTTTATCGTCCGGTTTCTCTTCACACCTACTTCCAAAGTGGGTAACAGTGCTCAAATTATCACAATCTGTGCTATCAATTATTTCCGTATTTATCTCCTTCTCTTTCTTTGTCTTCTTCTTTGTCTTCTTCTTTTTCTTCTTCTTTCTATCACTACTCACACTCAAATTCTCACAATCCGTACTATCCACTATTTCTCCACTTATCTCCTTTTTCTTCTTCCTCCTTACACTATTCTCACGCAAATTATCACAATCGGTACTATCCACCACTCCTTTTTCTCCCTCCTTTGTTATCGTCTTCTTTCTTCCCCCACTTTCACTAAAATTATCACAATCGGTACTATCCACCACTCCTTCTCCTCCCTCCTTTGTCTTCTTCTTCTTTCTTCCACCACTCGCACTCAAACTCTCACAATCACTGCTACCAATTATCTCTCGACTAATCTCCTTCTTTTTCTTCTTCTTCTTTCTATCACCACTCGCACTCAAACTCTCACAATTACTACTATCAAATTCCTCTCTTTCTACCTCCTCCTCCTTCTTTTTCTTCTCTTTTCTCTTTTCCCCACAACTAAAAACAATTTCCGGTATAAGACTTCCTATTAAATACTGTGAAGGGCTGTCCACCTCTTCCACCACGTTCTTTCCTCTTAGTTCCTCTCCTTCTTCCTCTCCTTCTTCTTCCAACTCCCCTCTTCGTTCGCCTCCGTTGGCAGTTTCGAGACTCAGTCGTCCAATAACCGTGTTCGACCAATCGGCTACTTGTTCCTGGTCTAGTTCGGTGGCAGATCGTTTCCAGTGATGGCAAATGCCGCGCTGCAGCGTAGCCAGATAACTGAACCTAAAAAAAACAACAAAAAGTTTCAATTAATCAACAAACACCAATGGAGAGGATGCGCGCGCAAATCCACGGTTAACTACCAAACAAACTGTTCAATTGAAATTTTTTTAAATTAAAACTGAAATTAAAACTGTTCATTTTTTTTGTAGATTACGCCTTGGAGACTCCAGTTAAGGAGTATAAGACAAGTCAGATCAACAATATTATACACTAGATACCATAATTACTTCAATTAGTTGAGGTGAGGCTTAATTTTGATGTGAAAGGAACTCTTGTACACTATAAAAAGCTTTATCAACTAAATATTTCTTCAATTGTTTTTTAAATATTTCTATATTTTCAAGACTCTTCAAAAACTGCGGTAGCTTGTGGAAGAATTAACTTCCAGTTAACTACCAAACACACTGTTTAACCTTGGTCAAGGTTAATAGAAACAAGGTTTTTAGTAACCTTGTAGCTTCGTTACTTTCATCTGGCGCTTGGAAAATGACGCCGTCGCCATAGCAACGGCTGGTTCGTGGTCAGGTAACACGGGTCAACTATATATATATATATATATTTTTTTTATTTTTTTATTGTATTTTATTATATTTTGTTAACTTCTTTTAAACTTATAAATTATTCAAGTTGAATGTCAATTATTTATAATTACTTCCAGATTCTGTTTTAATTTATTTTATTGTTTATATAGTGTATACATAGATGATCATGTGTTATATAGTGTAATACATACATATATGTATAGACATATGTTAAGAGAATTAAAACGAGCTCAAATCTCACAAACAGACCAGCAGGTCCATGTGAGGGATGTTTCATTTTTATTATGAAGTCTATTTAATAATGTTTGTATTTTATTTATTTTATTGTGTATTTATACTTCAACTATGTTTTGTATCAATTATGCTGGAAACGAAATAAAATTCAAATTCAAATTCAATTTTTTTTTTTTTTTGCGGATGAAGCCCACATAGGTCTGAGACCTGTGCGTGGGTAATGAGTTGGATGATGGTGATTGATGAGTTGGACCTACAGTTTTAGGTGGGTTCCGAACCACCGGGAAGTGATTTTACAGCAGAGAACAGTGTCTTTTTTGCTGGCCAATCTAATCGGTCACCGTTACGAACGGGACCTACGAGAACGCAGCTTATCTCTCTGATTGAACAGATACCAGCTACGGCTCGTGGCTATCACTTTACAAGTTGATGATTTCTTCTGGGTCTGATGAGACCCGTAGTGGTACAAAACAAATTAAATAATACAATACTAGTCTACAGAATATATACATGTAAGAGTAACGATATAATTGATCTATCAATATTAGAGAATAAAGAAAGAAAGAAAAAAATAATAATCTAGAGAAAAATAACCATGCAATTAATAAATGAGGTATAGGTAATTCATTATCCTTGTGATTAACCTTAATGTAGAAGAGACAGAAATAAAATAAAATTATGAAGAAAGACCTCCTTGTTTCTTTTAACTATACTCTATTCCAAAAGTATCATTTGAAAGCATGGTGATGTAGACCGTAAGTTACTGTCTAATGTTTTTGAAACAGGATGAGACAGACAGGTTTGCAGTAGTGCGTGTTTTCATAACCAATATTCCCCTCTCTGGTCTCAAGCGCCAGATGAAAGTAACCAAGCTATACCAGTTAATGAGGTGAAAGAAGACACAAATTATTGTGCCAGACTGAACGTGAATCGAGCCCGTAACCGCAGGAGTGGTAGTCAGTTAGAGATAAGCGCACTAACCGATTACACTACTGCCGCATTTCTAAAAATAGATTTTCCTACATTCAATTTTCTAACTTCATAATGGCCGTATACGTCGTAAAAATTGATAACATTCGACTAGCTTTGAACTGTGATCATCAATTTTTTTGGAGGATGGAGCCCACATAGGTCTGAGACATGTGCGTGGGTAATGAGTTGGATGAGCTGGACGAACAGTTTTATGTGGGTTCCGAACCACCGGGAAGTAATTTTACAGCAGAGAACAGAGTCTTTTTTGCTGTTCAATCTAATCGGTCACCGTTACAAACAGGTCCTACGAGAACGCAGCTTATCTCTATCTGATTGAACAGATACCTGCTACGGCTCGCGGCTATCACTTCCCTAAATATTCACTTCACTTTATATAGAAATATTTTAGAAATAATGGAAAAAAAATTTAGTTGATACAGCTTTTTATAGTGTACAAGAGTTCCTTTCACATAAAAATTAAGCCTCTCCTCAACTAATTGATACAGTAATTTTGGTAGCTAGTGTATAAGAAGACTACTAGTAGTTCTGTGAACAGTAGACCACACTCGCTCAACACTCACACATAAGGGGATGACATTTTCGAAAAAAGTTGAAGAGCGTTTTCAACTCGATTTCAATTCCTTAATCTTTTATTGAGGACAGAAACTGTAAAAATCAATATTTGAAAAGACCAAAGTTTATGACGCCGCCTAGAAATCACCCCTCGTTTGAGAGACAGTGAGAAAAATGAAGGGTTCTCTTGCATTTTTAGCAGCTTTTAATATCAATAAATCTCCAATAATAAAAAACAGAAATTATTCATCAAATAAATGATGAATTTGTTTATTTACTTTTTCTCATCCATCTTCCATTCCCAATTTTCACCAACTAAAATTTTGTTGTTTTTTCACCTGTGATGATCAACATAATATCACTATCATCATTATAGGCCTACTATCTGGTTTTTCTTTGCAGCTATACATTATATTTTTTACTTACTTGCCAGTTACAATCTACTAAACTGGATTCTACTAAGCCTAGCTGGCCCGACGCGCATTGCTGCGTTCTCATAAAAATTCTCTTTGATTTTATTATTCGCCACCTCCCGCTGAGGTTACATTTCAAATTAGGAAAGAAGTTAGTCCTAGGGCTCTTCCAGCTGATCATAGAGGCCTCCTTCGTTGTTTTATTAATCACCACCTCTTAATGAAGAAACATTTCAAATTTAAACCTACGACTATAAAGGTAGAAGGTAGGTTTTTGATTTTATTATTCGCCACCTCCCGCTGAGGCTGCATTTCAAATTTCTAGCTGCATTGGTTAACAGATGTCATCAACCTGGCATAATTACATTTCATCATACCCAGTCATATGTTTCCTACATATTGCAAGGCTCTGACTGTATGGTAGCCTACATGCAAAGTGCAAAGTCTTTTGCTGTTCAAAGACAGCGTAAATAATGCTGCTAAGGGGCCTGCCATATGATTAAAAACTGTTGGCTTCTATCAGCTGTTCCTCTAAGCTGTTTGGCCGGCAAGTTCAGTAGGTTAGGTCTATAAAATGGATTAATTAATAATAATTTATTATTAGCTCCCCTATTAAAATTTGAAAAAAAAAATATATACATCGCTGGGCCTAGGAATAAGGAACATCCATATGAAAAATCATAGCAATTGGTCTAGGCGTTCATCTGTAATCGTGAGACAGAGAGACAGAGAGACAGAGGGACAGAGGAAATGCCGATCGTCTTAAAGGGTAGACCTCACTATCGTTCGGTCAATAATGGTTGATATACCTACTCCTTAACTGGAGTCTCCAAGACGTAATCTACAAATACTCCTTTCGCAGGACCTGCAAAACTTAGCGAATTTCTGTATTTTTTCAAATATTTATGAATATCTATAGGCTATATATTTATATAGGCTATATATATATGCATTTCAAGAAATTCGCTCAAACCCTCCCCCCACGAAATTAAAATAATTTGAAATTAAAAAAAACTAGCTCCATATTCGCTTTTATCACCAAAAAATACTGATAACTAATCACTTTTTTCATATTGCACAGAAATTGACAAATTAAAAAATTTTCGACGCCATTTTGAAAATGGCTGCTTTTCTCAAAACGCACTGGTTTTTCGAGGTGGATGAGTTGAAATTCGGATTCAGCGCCTCAAAAACCATAAGGAACAGTCAAGAAAAAAAAAGATTAAAGTTTTTTCCTGAAACACTTTTTTAGCACCAAATAACTAACTCCATAGGGCAAGATACAGCTTTTGACAACAATGGTTTTTTCTTGATATCTTGAAAATTTGTTGAGCTAGAAGGCAGTGCAATACCTTAAAATGTTTGACTCCATGAGCTCTATCTTAAAGTATAACAATAGAACTAAAATTTTCAAATACAACCCTTTTTTTCTTGAAAACCCCTAATTTTGGCGGGAAAATACCCCCGAAAAGGGGGTTAACCTTTTTGGATTTTCCTGGCTAACGAACTTGTCCAAGCTATTCACAAGAGGAAAGTGTATACCAAATTTGGTGGAAATCGGACATCTCCTTCAAAAGTTATCGTGCTATCAGACACATAGATAGATATATATATATCTACATATATAACATTTTGTGCCACTATGATTTTTGTACTCTGGGGGCTCCAAAACAAATTTCCATCATGGTCCCGGGTGAAAGTCGCACATCACGACCTGCTGTAATAGCTGAATTTGAAGAAATTCGCTAAAAAGTAGTCACCCTTACAAAGAGTGCCCAGGAAAACGCAGCTTATCTCTATCTGATTGAACAGATAACTGCTACGGTTCACGGCTATCACTTCCCTTGAAGAAATTCAAAGGTCAGACTTTTAAAGCAATGTTTATTTAGAATTTCAACACAGATAATTGTTGACAACACTTAGGTACGTATTTATGAACGGTCCTTATCAAAGAAAGACTTGGATAAGTCATACGTAGCGGCAATTAGTCTTAATCGCACTTACAAGTTCACAAAGTGACAAGCCGTAGCTGTAACATTACAAGCCAATCCAGCTCCCCCAACAAAGGCCTGACTCCTGATAAATAATTTAACACTAATTATTTACATTAAACAGCACGAATTTTCACTACTATAAGAATTTACACTACATATGGCGGAGACAGCTGGGTCGGCTTATAACTTGACTTGTCAGCCAGTAAACTCGCCCAGTATAATCAATACTTCAACTTGAGTTTGTATTAAAGAAACTCACTTAAAGATCTTAACTTGAAAGTAAAGACTTTCTTAAAATTGGTATCTCAAATCCGCTCTTAGCCAAGCAGGTAGCTAGGGCTTGAAAGCCGTCCTTGAGATTATGTTCTATCATATTTTGGCATCATTTTTTAGTATATATAACATTGGCTCATCAAAGTAAAATAAAATCATCTTACTCTATTTTTCCAACACATTGCAATGTAATTCGCTGTATATTTTTGACCTGTTGAAACTATTTTTACTTTCTTTATATAAATCTACTTCTAACCTACCGGTATACATTTTTCTTCTCACCTCAACCGGTTGGGATGCACGTAGCTGGAGTAAAACTGTACTTAACGTGAAGTTGTTTGGTCTGCTGAGAGATAGCGCTCACTACTTTACATCAAAATCCCATTATTTTCAAGTTGAAAACAGAAAATATTAATATAAAGAATATTAGTGTGATAATATTTACTTAATTGTAACTGTAAATTTTCATAAAGTCAGTTATTTTTATCTTTTCATCAATGTTAATTTATGTTTGTTATTGTCTGATATTACGTCCCAAGTTTAGGTTATCTTGTGGCCATGTTCAATGTAATAGAGCCTTTCCAAGTTGTACTTGGGTGGTATCCTTTAGGACGACCTAACAGTTTGATCGACCTACTGCTAGCGCAGCCATAACTGCGTAATCAAACCTAGCCTAACCTGGCTAGATGTGACTGAACCACCTTTGTTTACTAGGTCGGTCAAAACGACAGTCGTACAAATGGTGTCCTCCCGTTGTACTTAGATAAGAACGCTGCAAGTTACGTTCATAAATACGGCCCTTAGAGCCGCATTTTCAAAATTACATGTATGCTTGTGAATTTTAAAATGTTTTCAATTTTTTTTTTTTCAATTAGTTGGTTACAATGTAATGCTGCCAATCGTTTACAACCAATAAATTATTGCTTAGATTTTACTATATATGCAGATTGCAATTTTTTATTTTAAGACGTCGTTTTTTTTTAATTAATCAACGGTTAGTTCTGCACTTATAACGGAAGTAGGTCATAGAATCATTGTACAAAATTTATTCTATGCCTTTCATTGAATAAATGCATTTTATTTTCTAGTAAAGCTCCAGCTCAGCTGAATATTTTAGTTTAGCTTCACAGAATTGTTTAATTTAGTGATGGTGTCCCATACAGGAACTTCCTCGGGGTACTTGAAATATTTTATTCTCCAGTTGTTAATATATCATCTGATTGATTTAGATTTGGTATTATCTCATGCTTTAGTAATTTATTTTTTTAAATTTTTTTCATTGACAACAAATTCTGTTTAATTTTAAGTGTTATATTATATAATCTCATGTATTGTTTCATGTAAAAGTAGAATGTAACTATACTGAAAGATGAAAGAATAAATTTCAAATCAAATCAAATTTTATTTCCCATAACTTATTAAAAAAAAAATACAAAATAAGTAATGAGCCATCTTCATTATATAATTACAATAGAATAAAATTTGATTTGATTTGATTGTTGAGCTAGGTCAGACGCTCAGATGACGTAATTCAGTGGCGACTCTGGTGGCTTCGTTTCCTACAGCCTTGGCTTCAAATCTCATTCAGTCATGGATGTTTCTCATCATTCACCCATTCACCTCATTACCCACGCACAAGTCTCCGGACTTATGTGGGCATCATCCGAAATAGTAAAAAAATAAATAATTTAGCCTAAATTGTGGCTCACGACCGCGACTGAAGTGGCTCTGTATAATGAGGGCCTTACTTATTCGTGTGATAGCTATTACGCATTGGTGTAATGCATCCTCAGATACGGTTGGTCTACTGAATAAGGTTTTGAAAATTGGGGTTATGGTTGTGAATTGATTTTTTAAGGGCGGAGTTAGGACTCTTGGGCCCGTATTTATGAACGTGACTTATCAAAGATCGACTTAAGTTAGATCGGTTAAGTCAGACTTAGCGGTAATAAGGCTTACTTACACTAACAGGTTCAAGCCAGCGAGCAGCTGGAACCCTAAAAGCCAACCCAGCTCCCACAACAAAGATCTGACTCCTGATAAATAATTTAACATTAATAATTTACATTAAACAACTCTAATTTACACTGCGTAAATGTTGCAGGGACAAGAGTATTCACTGAGAGACAATGTAATTATAAATGGAATACCTGAAACACATAAGGAGTCTATATATGAGGTATTCAACAAATTAAAAAAATGGGTCGGCTTATAACCTCACTTTTCAGCTAGTAAACTCACCTAGTATAAGCAAAGCTTAGAATACAGTTCGTATTCATGAACCTTTCTTAAACATCTTCTCAACTTAAAAGCCAAGACGCGCTTATAATTGGAGTCTCAAATCCGTTCTTAGCCAAGCTAGGTACAGAGCTATCTTGAAGCCGTTCTTGTGTTGCATCATATTTTGATTTCATTTTTTAGTATATCATCGGCTCATAATAATGAAATAAAATCATCATATTCAATTTTTGCACCATTGCAATGGAATTCATTGTATATTTGACTTATTGAAATTATTTCTACTTATTTTATAGATCTACCCTTACATTTTTTTGGCACTAGGATAGGATTCTCTTTCTAAAAAAGAATGGATGAAGTTCGTTGGTCTGCTGGCAGGTAGCGTGTTTTCTACACTGCCGCGAATGATATCATTTTTCAAATTCGAAAAACAGAAAATTATAACTTAAAATATATTGGTGTGGTTATAATTACTTAACAGCAACTGTAAATTTACATGTAGTACAGTATCTTTATCTTTTCATGTATGTTATTTTATGTTTATTAGTGCCTGATGATACAACACAATTTTAGGTTAGCTTGTGACCACGTTCAATGTAATAGAGCCTTTACAACTCGGTCTTAGATAACTCGTGCTTAGATCAACATAAGTCACGTTCATAAATATGGGCCTAGGTCCTCTCTACCACTTAACCCTGTGGTAGGTGGATGAGCAGGCGGGAGTTTGGAATTATATTAGAAAGAGGAATGTACGAATTCTTGAATTTTTTTTCCATAACGATCTGCATTGAAACTTTTTATGGTAAATTTAACGACTTTCAGTCATTTTTCAAATGAATGTAAAGAATGCAAATGAATGTAAAAAGTTGTAGGAATTATAGCTGGCTGCAATCAGTAACTTTTCTCTAAAATTAAAAGTATTTTTAGTGAATATTTCGGTGAGTATACTTACTTTTCATTCTTTGGCAGAGGTATTCTTTCAGCTAGAGGCACATCAGAATCGTAAGAGTCGGATTCGCTGGCAAATGAGGTCAAATAGTATTCTACGGCATTCACTCTTCCGGGCAATTCCGCACTTTTTGGTAAATGAGTCAGAAATAGTTCAGGTGCCCGGATTTTTGGCACAAAGTTCTGCTCTTGTAAAAAAGTCAAGTTATCCATTTATCCATCCAAAGCGATTTCTTTATTCACCCTGAAAAAGTGAATTTGATTTTTTTAAATTTCTTTATTCCTAAAAATACCATTTATTCATTTACAGACAGAATAACAATGAACTGAAGATGCAACAGACAAAGTCCAAAACTACTTTCTTCACAAATTTTGACTATGCTTAATTTTAATCATACAAAATGAAAATATCGATTATATAAAGAGGTACCGGTATCGAGAAATATAGATTACAAATCATGAAACGTAACATCAATTTTCAACATTAAAATTATTTCAGTTGACACCAACACAGCAGAAGGATAAAACCTTGTTTATTAGTGGGGGCATAGTGTTATTTAGTTGAAGATTCCGGTTATGGAGTGTGGGGCAAGCCAAGTCAGATCAACAATAATTGTGTGTACAAGAGTTTCTTTTAGATCAAACTTGTAACTGTAACTAATGAGTAAGAATGGCAACAATTATATATAGTGTTACTCTGTTTCAATGAAACTCTTGTTTCTATAAAATATATATATATATATATATATATACTATATTATATATTATATATAAATATATATATATTATATATATCTATAAAATATCCTAACCTAAGCTGAATGTAACTTTAAAAACTAACTAACTGAGCTGTGGTTGAGTTACTTGCATGATGGACCATCCAATACTCGATGATAGTCTTCCTTCTAAAATGGTAACAATTATATACAATGTTACTCTGTTTCAATGAAACTCTTGTTTTTTATAAAATATCCTAACCGAAGCTGAATGTAACTTTAAAAACTAACTAAGCTGTGGGTGAGTTACTTGCATGATGGACAATCCAATACTCGATGATAGTCTTCCTTCTAAAATTTCTCGGTAGGAATTTCAAAGAAACTTTGATCACAGTTCAACATGATCACAGATCTAACTGTAAATAACGAGGAATGTTATTGCCTATTATCAAGATTTTCAAAACAAAAATAAGTTTCTATAAGAAGTTTCAAATAAGCCAAATGTTTTGAGCCAGCTGCCTCTTCTGAGAATCAATGAATTGTGTACGTAGCCTGTCGGAATCCCTTGATATTGTCTTGTTAATGACTAGGGTATGGTCATTCCAATGTACCTGAGTTTCGTGTAATACCCATATGCTAACGGAGGAAATCTATTTTGATGTGAGCATAGGCTTCAATATGGAGGTGGATGAACTTTGAAACCTTGTAGTATAGTCCATTCAATTGTTCCGAACGCGAAAACTGCATTCTTAAACAAACTTGACCGTCAATTTATGCAGATCTCGACAATATAATACACTTGAATATTGTTGCCTATAATGGTGGTGAGAAGAGGTTTTATAATAGCGCGTCACCAAAACCCCATCCAACTGTATGCATTTCTACCTATTGGGCAGGCAGCATCAGATCACTAGACTGTTCCTTGACTCCGGCCTGGTATGTATTGGGGCTTTGTCAGTATGTGCTTGTTTATGTGACGGTCATTATTATCCAATCACGGATGCTTCACAGTGCAAGTACTGGCTTGTAATTTCACTGGTTCTGGTTAATGAATTGAATAATTGACTGTATAAATGAATAAATACTTGAAATATATTCAATAGAAACACATAGCATCAACAAGCCCCTTAGGCAGCCTCTGCAATATGAAGTATTCATTAGAAAATGAACTATCCAACATCGCTTAAAATGGGAATACGTTTAAAGAGCATGTAATTTTATAATAATTTGCTAATAAATGTACGAATATTTAATAATTCACTTGAAAATAATGATTACGGTACCTTGATACCTTCAAAAAAACACGTTGAATTGTTTACTTCAACACACTTATTATTTTATAGGCTATGTTAAAAATAAGCTCAAACGGTAAAAAAATTATTATTATTATTCTGTCCATAATGTGAGCGCACCCTGATACAGGATTAAATCACAAAAAGACAAGTCATGAATGATCATTCAAAGCTCAGTTACAATAAACAATTAAAATAGCTACTCATAGTATTGTCAGCACACATAAAATACTCATTTAGTGAGTAAAAAGGATTCTCCTTTAGGAATCTTTTCAAACACCTACCAAACCCTGGCCGATCCCATGCTGAAAAAGGAAGCTTGTTAAGAAGTCTCACCGAGAGGCAGGCCGAGCCAGTCCGCGTCCCTCCAAGCCTACAGTAAGGTACGTCTAACCTTAATCTACCTCTGGTCTCATAAGTATGGAAATGCTCTCTTCTGGGGAGGAGTTCTACACTTTTCACTGCTTTGACAATAGAGTGGTATATGAAAAGACTAAAAACAGTGAGTATACCCTCTTTTACAAACAGTGGACGACAGTGGGCCAAGCCCTCAGCTCCACACATAGCTCGGATTGCTTTCTTTTGAATCAGCAAAATTCTTTCAACATCTGAGGCTCCACCCCAGAGAGTGAGACCATATAACATCAGGCTCTGGAAGAACGCAAAGTAGCCCGCCCTAACATACTCTGGTGAGACATGGCATCTAAGATTTCTCAGCAAGAATACCACTCTGCTCAACCTACAACACAAACCCTGAATGTGTTCACTCCACAGCAGTTTTCTATCCAGAGTGATACCAAGCAGCTTAACAGGGGGAAAATCAAACTGAGCTCCATTTCTCAAACTGAAAATAATCTCTTGCGTTTTATTGAGATTCATAGAGAAGTGATTAGCATTGAACCAGTTGGCAGCAAACTCCTTAGTTGACGCCATCAATCCTCTCAAAGCATCAACACTCACACCAACATTCAGAAAGGATGTATCATCCGCATAACACACTGTAAGCCCATCTTTGCAAAGGGCAACATCATTGATCATGATCAGGAACAACAGAGGTCCCAATACCGAGCCCTGTGGCACACCACAACCAATGCCTCTAACCTGTGACAATACACCATTTGCCAGAACGGCCTGCCTGCGTCCACCCAAGTAGGAACGGAACAATTGGAGAGGACCTTGCTCAACACCATAAAACTCTAGCTTATTCAGCAAAATCTGATGATCAAGCGTATCAAATGCCTTGCTGAGATCACTAAGTGTTAGCCCAGCAAGACTACGCAACTCAAAGCTTTCATAGATCTTGGTCACAATGGAGAACACAGCATCCAGTGTGGATCTCCCCGCCCTAAAGCCAAACTGGGTGGAGGCAAACAGGCCATTCTTTTCACAGAAATCATACAGCTGACCAGCAACAACAATTTCGAATATCTTAGAGATAATTGGCAATATTGAAATACATTAGTTATCATCTAGATATTTTTAATCAAGCCACTAGTGCTTATAAAATAATAAATTTAATATTGAAAAGTACATTTGAGGATAAAATTATCAACACGTGCTACTAGGCTACAATTTAATTTGTATTATTAAAATAGAAACATAAAATAAATATATTAGTTTTACCTGATAGTTGGATTTTTTAAGTTGAGGTGCAATCTGCAACTTGTCTACAATCTTCAACAGAATAAAGAGCAAAGAAATTAAGAAATTTAATAAAAACATCAACTAATAACCTCATTTCTATCATACGAACAAACTAACAGACTCGAACTGGTAGGGAGCGTATAGAACAATAGAGCGCATGCGCGAAGGAGTCTTCTTAAAGGGTTGATTACATTGGGATAGTTACTCGCTAAGCGAGTAGCGAGTAGGACGTTACTAACCGACCGTGCTACAGCAGCTCAGCATATCAAGCCAAATTATATTTAAAAAATTATTTCTAGAATCACCCCCATACTATGGAATTTCTAAGACAATAAATAATCTTGCAACACAAAATTAAAATATGAAGTTTACCAACAATTATTCAATAAAATTTCATCAAAACAATATACAATTAAGGTGACCAGACGTCCCGTTTTTGAGAGGCATGTCCTGCTGTCCCCACCATCCTTGTCGGGACACCCATTTGTCCCGTTTTGGCAATATTAGTTACTAATATTCTACTTCATGAATAGGGTTTTTTCATTTATTGATAATTATTATCGCTCTAAATGATCTAAAAGCTAGACTTAAGTTCTAATTGCAATTGAACCTTAGCTCCAAAATCCCTCATTATCATGAGCGGACTTTTATTATTCTTCTGTCATCTTCGGATGGTGAACATCGATGACATTAAAAACTTCGGTCTCGTTTTAATATAAGATGTGTGAGAAAGACGACAAAATTTTCTGTATAGAAAGAAATAAAGTTTTTTTCTATTTTCTGATCAATTTTCAACACCCCCCCCCCCCCCCCATCCGGTCTATACGTCCAATTGTACCGTTTTGAGGTTTCAAAAATCTGGTCACCTTATATACAATATATCTCATCTGAAGTGTTATGCTGGCAGCCTGCGTGATTAAGTGTAGGCTTGGCCACAATAATATTGTATTTTGGTGTTGGCTACTCTGCCAGCGAGTATAAATGTCACCAAATTCAAAGTAGACAGGCTCTCAACTTTGAATTTGGTCACATTTATACACGCTGGCAGAGTAGCCAACACCAAAATACAATATTATTGTGGCCAAACCCTACACTTAATCACGCAGGCTGCCAGCATAACACTTCAGATGAGATACATTGTATATTGTTTTGATGAAATTTCATTGAATAATTGTTGGTAAACTTCATATTTTAATTTTGTGTTGAAATATTATTTATTGTCTTAGAAATTCCATAGTATGGGGATGATTCTTGAAGATAAATTTTTAATATAATTCGGCTTGGTATGCCGAGTTGCTGTAGCACGGTCGGTTAGTAACGTCCTACTCGCTACTCGCTTAGCGAGTAACTATCCCAATGTAATCAACCCATTAAGGGCTGATTACATTGGGATAGATACTTGCTAGAGTAGCGAGTAGGACGTTACTAACCGACCGTGCTACAGCAGCTCAGCATATCAAGCCAAATTATATAGAAAATTTAATTTCCAGAATCACCCCATACTATAAAATTTCAAAGACAATAAATAATATTGCAACACAAAATTAAAATATAAAGTTTACTAACAATAATTATTCAATGAAATTTCATCAGAACAGTTCACAGAAAATACAATATATCTCATCTGAAGTGTTATGCTGGCAGCCTGCGTGATTGAATGTCGGCTTTGGCCACAATAATATAGTATTTTGGTGTTGGCTACTCTGCCAGCGAGTATAAATGTGACCAAATTCAAAGTAGACAGGCTCTCAACTTTCAAAACGGTTCGGTTATTATCTCAGATCTAGTAACCTAACTATAGTTCTTATGTGAACTGCAGTTCAGTTGTAGAATTCATATAACTTGGCAGCGTGTAGAAGATGGGAGGACTTGCTAGATCTGAACCAAACTGCTGCCAAGTTATATGAAAACTACAGTAATCGATCTTAACCCTGAATATAGTAGGTTAGTAATAATATTGTTTTACTACATTATTGACAATGATTCAACTAAAATTAACTACCGTATTTTGTTTCAATGAATGTAGCACTAAGTATGCAAAAACTTACTTTTAAAAGTAATGAAATAATTTTTAACAGTATTATTTTGGTTCTCCATTGTTATTCTCCATATTTTATCATTTTTGTGTCATAATAGGGGGATAAATTAAAAAAATAAACCACTAGGCCTACTCTAAGTTAAAATACCTGGTTTTCACAGTAATTGACTTGAAATTTTGCATTACATAGCAAGATTTTAAGTTTTCAAACTTAAGAAACGTCAATACAGGCATTCTCGTAGAGAACTCTAGACCCTTGATATTATTAGTCTGCACCTGTGTAAAAAGAGTAGATTGGTCTACAAGAGCGCTCTACCGAAAAAGTGTCTCCGTCTGGACAAGCCTCCAATTTAATCAATAACATTATATTGCTAATAAATAGACAGATATGGGAAAATTAAATCTAGAATTTTTAAATAGATTTCTGGATATGACAGCATAACCAGAGAACTTTATTGAAGACAAAAATTGCTACAAAATCTTTAAAAATATATAAAACTAAATGTTAATCACTCAATTATTAGAGTCATAATAAATGATTTTTTTCATTCAGCACTGAAAAAGATTTCAAACAGCAAATTAGAAAAATTGGAAGCATAACTTTACAATAACAAGATTCTCTTCACGACGAATATTTCTTGATAAACTCTATCAATTATTTAGACAAATTAGCAGAAATTTCCAACAGTACCAAACTAACTGCAGACTTTCAAGAATGAATAATCCTGGAAAAAATTTATTTTCACATTTTCAATGGTGCTTGCACAGTGGAGCATTAAATACTGGATGATAATCACCGCAGTTGAATCAAACACATGCTGTGGAATGGTGTATGCCAGATTGAAGCAGTGTGAATACCACCATTCTACAGTATGTGTTTGATTTTGCGAAGGTGATTAATTATCAGTGAGTATTAGATGCTCCATTGTAGTGTGGATAGTCACCATTGCAAAATGAAGCACATGCTATGCAATGGTGGTATTCACGCCGCTCAAATCTGTCTTACAGATTTAAGCTGCGTGAATACTAACATTCCCCAGCATGTGTTTAATTTCGCAGCGCCCTGGAGATTTCCCCTATGGTAAACTTACTTGGGACCGTATTTTAAACTCTCCTTCTGTTTCTCTTGACTCGAGGGACTCTTGAAATGTGATGTATTCACAATAAAATAGGCATACATTTCGAGTTCCTGGAATCAAGAGACACTGAAGAAACGTTCATAAATACAAGCATTTAATGATACAAAAGCTTTGAGCATGCTCAACTAATATATTATCATTAATTCTCAAACCTTAAATTAAATGTAGTTAAAATATCGTTTTACACTCAGAGAATTCACCTCCATGTTAAACGTCCATGTTTATATCCAAAAGGGTGGCGTTTTCACAACAATCATTGATCAGGCCAGAATACCCAGAATGTTGAAAAAATCCAAAGTTGTAGCTGTGTTGAAGCCAGGAAAGGATAAGAAGGACCCATCAAGCTATAGACCTATATCTCTTCTATCAGTCACACATAAACTCTTTGAAAGGATCCTCCTGTCAAGAATAAGTAGCAGGGTGGAAGAATATCTACCAGTTGAACAGACAGGCTTTAGGGAGGGGAGGAGCCTGAGGAACAGGTGTTGGCAGTTGCCACATTTATTGAGCATGGGTTTGAAAAGAAATTAAAAACAGGTGCTGTTTTCTTGGACCTAAGCTCAGCATATGATATTGTATGGAAGGCTGGGCTACTCACAAAGTTGGCATATACTCTGAGATGCAGAAAGACTGTAAGTATCTTTAGAGCCTTACTGAGTGACCGAACATTCAAGGTGATGCATGGAGGGAAAGAGAGTTCAATACGATTTCTGCAGAATGGACTCCCCCAGGGTTCAGTGCTATCACCCATGTTATTCAACCTCTATACTGCAGACATTCCAGTCACCAAATCACGATGCTTTATTTATGCTGATGACATTGGACTTATAGCCCAGAGACCAACATATGAATGCCTGGAGCAAGATCTGAACAGTGATTGGAAAGTTTTGGCAAAGTACTTTGCAGACTGGAAGCTTAGGCCCAACCCAGCTAAGACAGTGAGCACTGTGTTTCATCTCAATAACAGAGAGGCTAATTGCCATCTCAACCTAGTTTTCTGTGGGGAGAGAATAAATCACTGTGAAGCCCCCTGCTACCTGGGAGTGAGACTGGATAGAACATTGACCTTTCGCCAGCATCTAGAGAGTCTCAAGAATAAGTTGAAGACTAGAAATAATATTATAAGTAAACTGGCTGGTACCTCCTGGGGATGCAGTGTAAGGGCTCTTCAAACATCTAGCCTGGCACTAGTATATAATGCAGCAGAATACTGCTGTTCAGTATGGGAATGCAGTGCTCATACAAATAAAATAGATACTACCCTGAATGAAACAATGAGAAAGATAAATGGAACCATTAGACCTACTGAAACTGAATGGTTGCCTGTACTCTGTAATATTATGTCACCAGAGCTGTGAAGAAAAGAGAAAACAAACCAGCTGATAAGTTGCTTATCTTCCAGACAAGAGCTCCCTCTTATGAAAGATATGCTCAACCCACCCCCAAAGAGATTGAGATCAAGGCATTATCTCAGGCTGGCTGAAGTTGAGAGACAAGATGTCAGACTTATGTGGCAGCAGGAATGGGACCAGGCTACTGTAAAGAACAAGTCTTTAGTTAAAGATCCATCTTTGCCAGTGCCAGGCATGAGCTTGAAGAGAAAACTGTGGTGCAGGTTAAATCGGTTCCACACATCTGCAGGTAGAAGCGCTCAAGCACAGACCAGATGGGGCATCGCTTCTGACCCACACTGCCACTGTGGGGATGTTCAGACCATGCAGCATTTGGTGGATGACTGCCCGGTGTTTGCTTATGAAGGGGGACTCCAGGGATTTCACCTGGCTGATGAGAGAGCCTTGATCTGGCTGGAGGATATTGCTGTGGGAGAGCTTGGCATCTAAGGCATTAGTTGGATTTTGATGGACAAGACATATTTCTGTGTTGACTGTGTGATGTGTTTGTTTGTCTGTGTTTTTCTTCATTATATTTTATTTTATTGAGACTGGGCCTGAAACAGCATAAGCATATATTTTATATAGGGTGGCATGCCACAACATCAAAACTCAGTCTTGGTTACTTTTTGTGTAACACAGAAATAGGTTGGTCCTCACACACATGTGTTTCATGTAACATCACCCACTGTGACTTTTAGAGAAACATTGAAATACGTTGAACCTCACACTCCACATCTATTTGTGCAGTCGAATTCCTTCGTGTTTCACAAAAAACCACTGTTGAGCTTGTGTTTCTATTTGTGCCAACTTTTTGTGAAACACACAAATAAGCAGCACAGAACTGACACTCATATCTATTTGTGCAGTCCAATTTATTCATGTGCATCACAAAAAGTCACTACCATTTCTATTTCTATTTGCAACGAATCTAAGCAAATTTCTCACTCTACGAGAGCGCTCTACTGCAATAAATGTCTTCCTTTAGACAACTTAGAAGAACTCCTGCTGTTATCACCAACATTATTATCACTCCAGCACTTCTGAAACAGACTAAAACAACTCATACAATATTAGAAATCAACAATTTGTCATGAAACTTTTGTAATAAACTACAATAATAATAAAACTAATTTCGCTTCTCAACCTTTTTATTTCATGGCATTAAAACACTAAAAAATCATGAATAGATTGTCTAATTATTGAATTTGACATGGAAGAAAACAAAAACAAATCTCACAATTCTGAATAATTACAAAATCAGACAATTATTTTTTGGAAAAAATATAAAATAAGTTAATATGTTTTTCATAAACTTCAAACATTTCTTCAGTGAATTACAAAATTAACTGGTTCACTTTACGAAAAATAATACTTTCTTTGTAGTGGCCAAGGTGATATTTTGTAAGATATCCATAATAGATAATAAGACGAAGTTTTCACGATCACATTTATTGAAAACGGTGAGATACCAGTTCCGGTTGTTACACCATTATCAATCTCAAACAATCTGTTTGAGTTTGATAATAGCGTAACCAACGAAACTAGTAGTATCTCACGGTTTTCAATAGACATGGTTGTGACAACTTCGTCTTATTACAAAAATAATAAATGCATTACTAGAGTTCAATTTGAAACTATATGCAGTTACTCACAGTAAGCTCTGCATGTATGATAGTAAGATATTTATTAAATAAAATACACATTTTTCTAATTGTATTGTTTTTTGCGTAAATTTGAAGTAAATACTAGAAGAAAAACAACAAGAAAAAAATTGGAATTTGGAAAACAATCAAAAGATTCAAGTAGTAGTGTTCTTATCGTTTTAATAACTTTCAAACTTTAATAAATGAATGATTGTATATTGAAAAATAATTAAAGCACATGAAATTATTAAATAAATTGCCAACATTTTCAATATTTCTGCTAATTGGTTCTCTGAACTCTAATATTCAATCTTCATAGCAAAAAGACAACACTTATTGGGAACGAGCGCTTTCATAGAACGCTTTCATAGAGTATCTGGACTCTAGGTAGACTGGACTCTAGAAACAGTCTAGATTGCTCTATGAGATCGCTCTATCCAAACAAGTGTCTCCGTTTCGAAGGCCCGTTAGAACTATAAATACTGGAAAATTGCAACATTCTAGCGGTTTGAATATTTTTCACACCCAAGTTCTAAAACTTAAAGGATAAGTTCGTCTTTATGAGGCTTCCTGGAGGCCTCCTCAAGTCAAGGAAGACTTGAAAATCATTCAAGAAACTCAAGTCTTCCTTGAAAATCTTCAAAGATGATTTAAAATGTTTCAAGGCTTCTTCAAGTCAAGGAATACTTGGAAATCATTCATGCAAGAAACTCAATTCTTCCTTGAATTAACGAAGCCGGAGATTACTCGAGTATCTCCGTGTCTAAGCTAGAGATCTTACAGAGTTAAGGAAGACTTGAAAATCATTCATTCAAACAACTCAAGTCTACCTTGAATTAAGGAAGCCCAAGGTAAGTTCATAAATAAGGTTCATAATACCTTCAGGTTTCCTTAAGTCAAAGATAACTTGAAAATCATTCGATCACAACACTCAAGTCTTCCTTGAATTAAAGTAGCCTCAATATATGTTCATAAATTAGGTTCAAAGTAGATGCACTTTTCAAGTAAACCAAATAAATCATTGGCTTAGCTGGGGTCAATGACCGGAGATTAAAAAAATGTCTGTACAAATATAAGTTTAGAGTGAATCTTTCGACTATGTTTCCATTGGTTCGTCTTCTTCTTCCCTTTCTCCATCTTTATCATTCCCTTCTTCTTCCTCTTCCTCCTCCTCCTCTTCTTCTTCCTCCTGCTTTCCATTTTGTGTTGGACCTGAATTACAAACAAAATAAAAATGATAAAAACAATATAAAAATGATAAGAAGTTATTTACAAGTTTCTATTACAACATTACCCACGCTATAGGTCGAAGACCTATGTGGGCTTCATCCTCAAAAAAACAAAAACAATCTAATAAATTTGAACACTTCTTTGTAGATGATAAATAATTATTGTGGAGATGATAATTGTAGAAGATATTAAATTTAAATTAGATGATAATTGTGGAGCCTATCTCATAAATGGATACAAATTAATTAGAAAACTGGAAAAAGAGAAATAGATACAAATCTCATAAATACTAAATACTCTAATAAATACATAAATACTATCTCATAAATAGATACAAATTAATTAGAAAACTGGAAAAAGAGAAGATAACACAATAAGAAAAAGAAAGCTAGGAACAAATGGACACTAGTATAACTATTGTTTATATTTGTAATAAATATTAATCTAAAGAAAGGAGAAGAGAGAAATAGCTATAAGAAAAAAGTAACTGTTAGATAAGAAAATGGTAATCAGGATATAATATAGAGAAGAAGCAAGCATCAGCGTTCCCTCCATGTAAGCAAGACAAGCACTGCTTGCCTTTATAAAATTTATTTAAAAAAAAAAACGAATAATAAGTAATATTTATAATAATAGATAATATGATAATTAATATTATAATTGATAAATCGGAGGGAAAAAATATTGTGAAGCCATGGTCGAGTTCATGGGAGTCTTCTCATTTACCGGTAAATGTCACCAGTGCCGTCTGATTGATCAATCCAAATTTTTCAACGTCTATGAATTTGAATAGACCAATCAGACGCCACCGTTAAAATTTACCGTTTACCGGTAAAGCTCCCACGAACTCAACCATTGCTTGCCCAAGAGTGAGGACACGCCACTCGAACCAAGACTGGTCATTTTTCGTTATCAAGTTGGCAACACTACCTACCTTTTTTCGATTTATTCGCGCCGGGAATTTGGCCAGCCTGCAGGAGTCGACTCAAACGTTCCACTTCTTCGAGAGACGAAGCTTTCGAGATGGCCTCCCTTATCTTCCATAGTTCTTCAGGTGATGGACCTATATAACAAAAAATATATACATATATCATAAAGCACAAGCTAGAGAACAGTGAAAGATAACTACGGTATTTACCACCAGTAAGTTGAGATTTTTCTTTTCTTCTCTACTTATTTTATATCAGTCTAGCTTTTCTCTATTTAGAGTATAACTTATATCAACAAAATACTGCATGAGATGACAATTTAATTATGTATTACAAAGTTGAACTGACCATTGAATAATGGTTAGTTCAATATTATAATACATTATTATCTACGACCATGTCATAATGTATACATTACAGTTTCACAATTGATGCCAAAACAGCTGAAATTTCGAAATGCTTTTTGAAACCCGTTTTATAAAGAGCTCATTATAGTACATGTTCTACATTATAACACGGGTTCTGGACCAATCAGAAGCATTTTTGATGGAATCAATATCGTAATTCAATATTGTGAAACTATCAGCTGATTTGATCAAACTGCTAACCTAACAATCTACTATAACTTCTTGTATTATTTTGAGATGAGAGGTTAGGTATCTCTGACTGTCACAGGTAAAATGAAATTGTTTTAATTAAATGTATACTAGTGGTCGTAGATAAAATAGTGTATGCAACGATTTTATTTGGCCATTAAAGCACTCGTGAGATATTTATAACACTCGCATTCGCTCGTGTTATAACTTACATCTAACTCGTGCTTTAATAAGGATCAAAATAAAATCGTTGCATAAACTACTATTAAATTTGCATCTTCTGAAGTATTTTATTCTATTTATTTTGCTTTTACGGCCTCATTGAACCACTCAAGTCAATCATTTACTGATCCTACTTGATAAGTTCTCTTCCCTCATTGTCCAGTACTTTTTCATTTGTTCTTATAATTTCTGTCGTTCTTCATCTGTAAATACCCTTGTACAGTCTGTCGGCTGTCTGTTTTGTTTTAAACCTTGATTCATTTCTTCAAGTTTTTTTTTTTAGATTTTTATTATGTAACAATTTTGTAACTTATCTATTTCTTATACCCGCAAGTGTTTCATGTACTGATATTATTTACTTATGATTAATTTCTGACAATAAACATTTTTAAATTCAAAATTTAATTTAATTTCAATCCCTACAAAAATTTCACAGCAAAAGACAGAGCTTTAGAATTATGAGTAAAATATTGAAAAAAAAAACGTGTGTTTATGAGAAAAAGAGTAATCTAATCAAAATTGAAGAATTTCATGTACTCAGCAATTACTCAATTACCGTACAGTGATTAATTACTGGCAACATACATTTTCCAATTGAAAATTCATTTTAAATATAATTTTAAAGCAACAAATTATCCTACAGATTTAAATTAAAATAAGGAAGAAATGTTTTAAAAATAAAACGTTATAAAATTGGAATTAAGTGAAAATTAAATTCCCGCCTCTAGCTTCAAAAGAGGATTATTTTAAATTTATTTCGAATGGAAGTCTCCAGAGTTTTTACGCTCTACCTGATGATAAGGAAATTATTTTCCCAATTATCTCGATACCTAGATTTTAAAAATATTAAAACTGAAGTAAAATTCAAAACATTTCCAACTCACCAGCCGGTTTATGTACAGCAGCATCGGGCAATTTCGCGCCAGGCACAAAAGTTTTCGATTTTTTCGAAATTTCCCGCTGCAATTCTTTGCCCTGTTTACTTTTGAACAGAGCTTTCGCCTCGATACGTTCCTGTGATAAAATGCAGAATAAAATATTATAAAAAACTAGACATTGTAACAGCACTATATATTTTGAATTTGCGCGCCCTTATCACTTATGAAAAATATTGGCAAACAATTTCTAAAATTTTAACATTTCGATACATTAATAACATCCAATACAAGAAACTTTGAAAAATATACCTGAAAGTGATAGCCGCGAGCCGTAGCAGATACCTGTTCAATTAGACAAGATAAGCTACGAACTTCTGGGCCTTTCCTATAAGGGGGATCAATTGAAATAACAGCAAAAAGACTCTTCTCTGCTGTAAAACCACTTCCCGGTGGTTTGGAACCCACCTAAAACTGTAGGTCCATCACCCATGCAGGCACTAAGTATGGGCATCCTGTTATTTCCGGGCATTTCTTTCTCATCGTGAAAAAGAAAAATTCCAATTTCTTATTTATTTTAAATAGTTCTACCAGTAGTTTATGTGTGAATATTTACTATTGTACTCGCAGTTTGTCATAGATAAACAAATGGTTCGGAACCCACCTTAAACTGTAGGTCCAACTCATAAATCACCATCATCCAACTCATTACCCATGCACAGGTCTCAGACCTATGTGGGCTTCATCCTCCAAAAAAAATATCAAGTGCATTTGTGCTTATATTGAGCCGAGATACTCAGGACCAAAAAATCAACCAGAAAAATGGCGTAACAACCAAAAGCAAAAGATCTCCTTGTAAATATTTATTTATTGAATGCATACACATTCAAAACCAATAGAGGCTTACAGCTTAACGCCAAAACAATCTTCATTTACCTCAAAGACTGGTCTAGATACAATTTAAGAAATATAACGAAAAACAAAAAGTTTTTATCACCATATGCCAAACGTCATTTACCTCAAAGACTGGTATTACAATTTAAGAAATTTAAAGAAAAATAAAAAGATTCCAACACCATATGCCAAACTTAATGAAAAAGTACGAAAAGGTTAGAGAATAGTTCTCAAGAAATAATAATAATAATAATAATAAATTTGTTTTGTCACGTTAAGCTGCATCTATCGAGCTAGGCTCGCACAGCATGTGACACGTCAATTCACTTCAACTAAACTAATTCATCAGCCATTCATCAAGCGTTCGTTCATCTATAAAAACATATTTAAAAAAAAAACAAAAAAAAACAGATTCTATTCAACATTTTGTCTCCGAAAAACCCCATAACATTCAGCCAGAGAGTAAGGACAGGCATCAATAAGCAACTTCTTGAGTTCCTTCACGAATTTGTCTTGACCGTAACCTTTTAAAACTTTGGGCAAACAATTTAAAATCTTTATACCCGTATAGTGTGGCGCCTTCTCAATCAGAGTCAGCCTATGCATGGGGTACCGAAGTGTTGACTCTCCATGTCTTGTGTTGTATGGGTGAGCGATTATGTTATTTTCATAATTACTATGGTTCTTATGCGAATACACGGCAATCTCAAAAAAATACAGTGCCGGCATTGTAAGCAGTCCTAATTTTCTGAAAATCGGTCGACATGACTGCCTTGCACTAAATCCTTCAATTATTCGCAACGCTTTCTTCTGCAATCTGAATATTGCATTGATATTTCCCTCGCTACCACAGAATATCACACCATAACGAACCTGGGACATAAAATACCCATGATAGACAGCTAAGGCTGTTTTTTTGGTCGAAACATTTCTCAAAGTCTTCAAAGCAAAAACCGCATGGGATAACCTTTTCCTAAGGCTTTTAATTTCATTATCCCATTTTAAATTTGACTGCAGCTCCAGACCCAAAAACTTAGTTCCCATTGTCGAAAGGCATTCCACACCAGAATCTAGCATTAATGTATGATTGTATTCATTGTTCCTCATTGAAAATTTAATAAAATTAGTCTTTTTGACATTCAGCTTCAGTTTGTTGCTATGAAACCAATCAGTAAGCTGCTTAAAAATTTATTGAGCTTTCAAGAGGACGGTTGCATTATCTTTTCCCTTAACCAGAACAGTAGTGTCGTCAGCATATAAAATTAGTTTTGAGTCTATGTTGAATGGTAGGTCATTTATAAAAAGGTTAAACAAAACTGGGCCTAAAATTGATTCCTGTGGCACTCCACAAGTAACCCTTCTCCATTCGGATGTGGTGTAGCCGCCATGTCCGTTACTCACTCTAACTGATTGATATCTATTATCTAGATAAGAAGTGAAAAAGTCAGCTGAACGTCCTACAAATCCATAATATCTCAGTTTATTCAGGAGAAGCTCATGATTAACCACATCGAAGGCCTTTGACAAGTCACAAAACAAACCAAGTGCACTCTGAGCCCCATCAAGCGCCTCCAAAACATCTGTCACAACCTCGAAAATGGCAGCTTTAGTGGACAAACCCCTTCGAAAACCAAACTGTTTATTGTAAAATATTTTCTGCTTTTCCAGGTATTTTGTAATTTGCATAAATGCTAGTCGTTCAAAAATTTTAGAAAAAACTGACAGGAGTGCTACTGGGCGATAGTTTTTTATATCTCTATTGTCATCTTTTTTGAAGAGAGGTCTGACTATGGCATATTTTAGTTTTTGTGGAAATTCACCATTAAGTAGGGATAGATTTACAACATGTGTAAGAGGCTTGAGAATCACTTCAACTGCCGCCTTCACCACACAGCAAGGAATCTCATCCCATCCAGTTGAACTCGTAGTCTTTAAAGATTTCACTACTTCTCTAACTTCAAACTCTTTAGCCACTCGAAAAAAGAATGAAGAATTATATCTTTGATTTCCTTGCTGCAGAAATTGATTGCTTTTCTTTTTCGATGCTGAACTAATTTGATCTGAACTGGACTTTATAAAATTGTCATTGAACATGAATGCTATTTGAGTTGGGTCAGAGATCAATCTATCTCCATCGCGCAGCTCCACTCGTGGGTCGATCTTACCATTTAATCCCAATTCCTTCTTGACTACAGTCCATGTACCTTTATTAATGTTGGTAGCTTTCAGTATAATGTCATCATTATGTTTTTTCTTTAAAACAAGGAATAAGACGAAGAAATAAAGGAATAAGAGAGAATGAATAATAAGACGAAGTTGTCACAACCACATTTATTAAAAATAGAGAGATACTAGTTTCGGTTGTTAAACCATTATCAATCTCATAAAAAACATTGTGAGTTTGTTTGAGATTGATAATGGTTTAACAACAGAAACTAGTTTCTCAATATTTTTAATAAATGTGGTTGTGACAACTTCGTCTTATTATTCATTATGGATATCTTCCACAATATCACCTTCGCCAATACAAAGAAAGAATAAGAGAGAGTAAATATATGAAAATCTAAAATATATAAGAACAAAAACATTAAAAAATAGTTAAATTTGAAGAATTTGTAAATATTTTTCACAGAATTTGCGCAATCGATCAAGAATCAAATATGAGTGAACACTTTGATACTTGAACTTCGAAAAGGAGGAAGAAACTCAACAAAAAAGTCCTTGTTCACTTACCTTCTCCTTGATTTTACGGAAGTCCAGTACTTTAAGTTGTGGTATTTTGTAGGCCACATACAGCCTGTAGTGAGGTCGACCGCTCACGGGACACTGAAGCAGACTTAGCGACTTCAGTTTGGGCAGAGTGGCCAGTGGGTCAAGGTCTGCCAACTCAGCAATACTATTTCCCGTTAGTACCAACGTTTCAAGATTGGGAATTTTGGTTTCCAGGTCTTCTGATATCCTCCTATACACAGAAAAAGATAATTAATTTTATGGGCTTTATTGGAAAATTACATAACTTACATGGTTGAAAAAGAGTTTGAAAATTCAATGAAACAGAAATAAACCAATAATAATGCCGAACGTTTCTGGTTTGGGGATTTTTGTTTCCAGGCTTTCTGATATCCTCCTGTACACAGAAAAAATTGATAGTTTTCATCAACAGATATCGTTGAAAGAGGTGGCTCTGGTGACGTAATTGCTTGTCTGTGATTAGATAAGACTCTGACTGACTTCGTTTCCTGCAGCCTTGAGTTCGAATCTCATTCAACCATGGATATAAATAATAATAAGCGTATGGCTTTTATTGGTGGGGAGACCCTTACGAGTAGCCGTAACGGCTTTACCGTTTGGGCCATGGATATTTCTCATCATTCACCCATTCACCTCATTACCCACTCATAAGTCTCCAGACTCATGTGGGGACTATTCACAAAAAAGTTTGAAAATTAATGAAAACAGAGGAAGAAGCCAGTTTTAGGCACTATATCATGAGGAAATTTAATTCAAAATTCGCCTTACAAGGAATTTCAAGCTCCTTTCTTGCTTATGGTGTGGATTTCTGTGGTAAGTTGATGGTTTTTTATCGGTGGCAGCGTTGAAAACGAGTTTGAAAATTCAAGAAAACAAAGAAAAAAGTTGATTTTACGCATTATATGGAGGTGAAATATGATTTGGAACCCGCCTTACATTTGGTTGACGAATTTTCAGCTCTTTGTTTGCACTTGATGTGGATTTCAGTGGGCTTAAAAACACAAACTGATCGTTTCTGTAACGACACCATTTTACTGCAATCAAAACAACAGCTCCAATGTGGCCGTGATTGGAACTTCTATTTGGTATGTATAGAATTCCTTCTTCCTCTTCACAAGAAAATTTAATGTGGCTGTATAACATTTTAAATTGTTCTCTTCACAACAAAATTAGAATCATGTTTATAGACGTTCCTTCAGTGCCGCTTGAAATGCCTATATGAATACATAACATTGCAAGAGCCGTCGAGTCAAAAGAAACTGAGGGAAAGTTCATCAATACGACCCTTAATCGTTTAAAGTTTAGAAAAAAATACATCAATTTGAATTATTATGTGAGCGTGAAACATAAAAAAACATCATTTTAGAACATTATGTCAGGGTAAAGTCTGTGAAATAGAAATCTAATGAGAATTCTCAACATTGTTATAAAGTTATCAAATTACTTACACAATTCTGTTGTTATTCAGAATGATTGTTTTCAAGCGTTTTAGCACAGGGAATCCATCCAGTTTCCGAATATCATTGTCTGATAGATCAAATGTATCAAACTGGTCCAATGTTGCACCTAAATTCTCAATAACTGGTATCTTGAAACCTGTAACATGTCAATTTTTTAAATTAAATTAACGTGTACCAGAAAATTGAGTAACATTACAAGAAAAACTCATCAATATGACAATATAAAAAAGATTCGTCAGATCTCAACGATAACTGAAAGCTGTTCATCATTGAGATTCTAAATGAGAAATTTCATGAGTTCATAATAATATCAATGAAGAATATTGTGACTGGAAAAGGGTAATCTCAATTTAAAATTGACACAAACTTAACCTAAAATTACTTTTTTGTTGGTATCGATTACAGCAAACTGTATTGGAGAAATATAAATTATAACATGAAGTTGATAGTCATCAAAATTGATCAAATAACAAAATAGATAGAAATAATAGTTAAATCAAAAACGTTTGTTACATTGAAAATGACGCCATAACCTCTCACCTCTCAAATCAAGTTCTCGATCACGAACTGGATTAATGAACTGAAACGCTTGCTGAATAAGTTCCGTGGTTAGTTTCACCATTTTTAAACACTATTATCTGCTTAATAGAATAGTAATATTCACTCAAAATTACTGAATAATCAAATAATATTCACCGACGCACATTTTACAATAACGAAATCAAAATTGCGACTAAAGCGCAACTAGCGGCAGAAAGTGGAACCTTCATTGACACAGAAACGAACTGTCGATGATATCTACAAGGCATTATGAATATTATACATAATCCAACTTTAACTGTGAAAAAAAATAATTCTGTAACAAAATGCTTATTATGCTGAAAAAATTCTATCAATGTGATTTTTTTATTCTCAAGAATTTTTGGATTATATAACTGACCAGATGATCAGCTGAGATGCTACACAAACAGCTGTGAATTCACGATTTCACCATTACATGCAAGCAGATCAAGTTCAATCAATTTTTCCATAGTTTGAAACTATTTCCACGTTTTTTGTGGTATTTCAATCTAATTTCGTGATAAATTTGGTACTTTATCTTAGCTCTTCGACTTTGTCCTTAAAATTCATTACATCGAGCCTAATACTTTACGGTACATTCAATTTGAATCATGTCTGCTTTTTGAGGTTATTTTCAGTCGTTGATCTAAAACGATGGGTTATTTGTTTCATGGCTTGCAAAACTAATTTTTCTCCACAGAACAGCTTATGAGAAAGTGAATTTTCCAATTTAAGTTATATGTAATCATGTAACCCCATAGCTAACTATCATAGGTCTCTATCTAACCTTCAAATCATTGCTTTTAAGCCTTGGTTTCCTAGATCGTGGATTCTGACTGAAAGGACAACGGACAGGGCCACGTAAACCATAATTGATGCTTTTAGTATAGGGACACCTATACATCTTCACCTTTTGTATCGTGTGCAGCCCTGTCCGCTGTCCATTTAGTCCGAATCCGTGTGCTAGGAAGCAGAGGCTTGAGGTAGTCCGCACAGAATACTATCCAAGTAATTCGTTTTATCGTGACTCGTTTTAATCAATTTTGACAGTAAATAATCTTTTTTCTGTTTTTTGAAGGTTTTAATACTTGAAATGGGCAACACAGTGACAGCAGCAGAGATAGCTGCCGCACAAATTGTCAAGCCAATAACCTCGGATGAAGCCGGCTGGCAGGGGCAATTGCCGCGGGGTCATCCGCCTGTTGGCAAGCACCATCATCATGCTGCAAATATGTCGTCATACGGTGTAATACCGCCCGAGTGTCCGATGCATCGACCGTTAAAAACGCCAGCGGTGAGTGATAAACGAGCGTTTTTTACGTCACTGATAAGACTAGGTTTTGTTGTGTAGATTTCCCTCTGTCGTATTTCAGCTTGTGATGAGAATACTGCTTTTTATTCTCTTGTATTTATTATTGGGGCTTGTGAATATTCAAATTTATACTATATTTGGTGTAATCTAAAGCCTAGTCAATAGTCTATGTGTTTGATGCACACAAGTACCCTGGTACACTGATCATTTTTGAAAAAATTTGTTGGGATCTAGGCTACCCCGGCTTGCTAATCCATAGATCTACCCGATCTGCCCCGTCTAACATGAAGACTTTCTTGAGGCAACTCCCGAGTTTCGGAGGACACGTCAAGTTCATTGGTCCCGGCTGCCTGAAAACAGTCAAGGCCCATATTTATGATTCATTCAGTGTCTCTTGATTAGGACTCTTAAAATTCCAATATAAGTCTATTACATTTCAAAAGTCCCTCGAGTCAAGAGACAATGAAGGAACGTTCGTAAATAGGGCCCTTAGTCACGCCAGAAGCCATCAATTAATTCAGGTGCGACCTGAGAGCTCTGAGATCAGACCTGAGCCAGCCAGGCCACACATTCAACACTATCACCAATGAGCGTTGATAAGACGTTATCTACTTTAAAATCACTTACACGGTGGTTCGGAACCCACCTAAAGCATAGTAGGTACATAAAAAGTAAGTAAATATGTGGCTTTCATTGGTGGGGAGACCCTTACGGGTAGTTCCACCTTGCGGCTTAAGGCTGTGCACAGGGTTTTTGGTCATAATTTTTTTTTCGAAGTTTATTGTATTGGATATTATTAAGGTATTAAAATGTTGACTATTGGCATGATAAATTATTTTTTTCATCAAATATTTTATGGAATATAGGAGTTCAAAGTTGAAATTTTTCTGTTTTGGGGGACAATTGATCTCCCCTACAAGTTATTTTAAACTTTTGAACTTTTTTTTAAATGAATGACACATTGAGGAATAAAATGACTTATTTTTCATTCCGATCAAACAGTTAGTTTTCTCAAAATAAATTTTTTAAAACATGCGAAAAATTTCAGTTTTTCAAACAGTTATTTTGAAAAAACCAATTTTTGAATTAAGATAAAAAATGTGTCATTCTTTTCCCCAAGGTGTCTTTCAATTATAAAAAAAAATTTCAAATGTTTAAAAAAACTTGTAGGTGAGTTCAATTGCCCCCCCAAAACCGAAAAATTTCAACTTTGAACTCCCATATTCCATAAAATATTTGATGAAAAAAATAATTTCTCATGGCAATAGTTAGAATTTCAGTACCTTAAACATCCAATTCAATGAACTTCGAAAAAAAATAGTGACCAAAAACCCTGCGCACAGCCTTAAGCCATGTTATTAACAACGGATCTTCAGGTGGATTCCGAACCATCGGGAAGTGGTTTTCACAGTAGAGAACAGAGTCTTTTTTGCTTGCCAATACAATCGGTCACCCTTACAAAGAGGGCCCAGGATAGTGTTGCTTATCTTATCTGATTGAACAGATACCTGCTACGGCTCGTGGCTATCACGTCCCGTCATAGGTCCATCATGTTATCATGCCATGTCTTCAAATCTATTGTTTATAAATGTATTTTTCTGATAGTGCTGGATGTTTTTTGAATAATTATTTTTTTAAATTGTTTTTTTAGGCTTCGGCAGGAGGATGTCCAGTAGGTGCAGACAAAATGGGGGACATTGATCCAAGAAATATGGTGAGTGTTTTCGTCCTGTTTTTACTTTAGAATACGATTTTCCTATAATATTGTATACGATTCATCAAACTTCAATTTACATTTCGAATAATACAGATTTTTGTCACAACTACATTAATTACAATTCGAGGTACTATAGTTTTGGCCGTCAAGTCATTGTCAATCTTTGACGTCACACTCTTTGACATCAGATCACCCATCCAAACGCAGTTTTGAGTGCTCGTGACTGAACATGAAGATTTTTATTATTGAGAATGAAGCCCACATAGGTCTGAGACCTGTGCGTGGGTAATGAGTTGGACCTACAATTTTAGGTGGGTTCCGAACCACCGGGAAGTGATTTTCAGCAGAGAACAGTGTCTTTTTTGTTGGCCAATCTAATAGGTCACCGTTACAAACAGGACCTACGAGAACGCAGCTTATCTATCTGATTGAACAGATACCTGCTACGGCTCGCGGCTATCACTTCCCTTTAGATCACCGCTTGACCAATTACCACCCCACATTGATTAAATTAAAATTATAAAGAAATGATACATTTAGTATTATTCGCTATATTTTGATCTCGGTTTTTGTATTTTAATGATTTTCTTTGTAAATTTTGTTCAGATTTATATTAATTTTAATTTTTTGCAGATGCCACCTCCCAACCAGCAGCCAGCTCCTGATCAGCCATTTCTGCTGCCAACAAATCGGGAGACGTCTTCGATTCCAAAATCAGGAGGGGAGGGCGAGTTTTGGGTCTACCCTTCTCAACAGGTATTAAAACACGGGAAAACTGATTGAAACATGCATGATTTACGAACTTGCTTTAAGGCTTCCTTGAGTCAAGGGAGACTCGAAAAGACTTCAAAGGAAGGGCCTTCCAATTATCCCTTAAGCGAGCCCGGTCACCAAAAACTGTGTGCTATGCTGGGACAGCTGTTAAACCGAACCAATGCTTTTCAATTACGGCCTAAGACTTGGGGCCGTATTTATTTATTGAAACATTACAATGTGTGAGGGCACCAGGGAGACCCTATTATTGCCCTCATAACACAAAAGAATTATCCAGTTGAAAATAAAATATAAGAAAATTAAAAGTAAACAGATGAAATAGATTAATGATAAACAAAATAGATAGTTAGATTAATAGATACATAACGAGGTAGATGAATAAATAAACTGTAATAGAATTGATAATAAAAGAGGGACAGGTTTAAGATACAGAACTAAATATACAGGTCCTAAAAACACACTCACACAACCATCAATATAGCCATTCAAATAATTATCATTCTTATATATATAATGCAAAAGACAAAATATACATTATATGATACAAACATGATGATTAGCATGTATTCATGAACGTTCCTTGAGTTTCTCTTGACTTAAGAGACTCTTGAAATGTAGTGTATTTGTATAGGTATTAGAAGAGTCCTTCGAGTCAAGAGAAACAGTAGGAACATTTATAAATGCGGGCGTAAGTTTTCAATGCACTCTAAGGGACGTATTTTACTTTCTTAGTAATGGCGAAGGTGATATTGTGGAAGGTATCCATAATGAATAATAATAAGACGAAATTGTCACAACCACATATTTATTAAAACTTCGAGAAACTAGTTTCGGTTGTTACACCATTATCAATCTCAATCAAACTGAAAACTAAAGTACAGAGAAGCCTTATATATACTGTACATGGAATGATACTATTGGCTAAGAGGGAAAGAGGCTGACCTTAATCGGACGTTGTGATTGGCTGTCAAGTCACGCCCCCTGGTGGAAGGAGTAACAAGCAAAAATACGAGTCAAATCAATTACTAAACAACAAGAAAGCAACAAGAAGAAAAAAAATCGTAATAGGCTAGAATTTAATCAAATTGAATTTAAAAATTTTTAGAAGCTCACTGAAATGCATTCAAGGTCAACTGAGAAATACATGTAAGAACTGCTTTTTAAATGTAGGCTGGAATTATAATGAAACCACGTTAGTTGTATTGAATTGGTTAAAATGAATTTGGTCATTTAAATTAGTTATGGAATCGTTTTTTACCAATTTAGTTATCTCCAAAGAACGTATTTTATTTTCAACTGGATAATTAATTCTTTTGTGTTATGAGTGCAATGACGTTTTCGAATTTCAAGATTTTCTGATTATTTCTTATTTGTTTCCTTGTTAATTTTAATTCCCCCCCCCCCCTATTTTTCTTCATCTAGTTTTTTTTTTAGCTAAATGTGCATTGAAGAATCTTCTATTTGCATTAATTTCTGTTACGCTACATTTCCCAATTATTATTTCTCGCATTGTTTGTATAATTATTGGTTTTATATTTTTTCTTTTTTTAGATGTTTTGGAACGCCATGTTGAGAAAAGGTTGGCGATGGAAGGATGATGAATTAAAGCCCAAAGATATGGAAGATATAATACGCATCCATAACGCTAACAACGAACAAGCTTGGCTCGAGGTAATTTAATTTATTTGAAAATTATTTAAGATGTCATTGTCAATTCAAGTTAGTTCATTTCCAATCTTAGTTCTCTAGCTATTTTACTAGTCAGTTGACAATTTCATCCATTTGAGGTATTAATTTATTACTTAACCGCGTGGTTCGGAACCTACCTAAAATAATAGGTCCACAATTTTCCCCATAGCATGGCAAGCTGGAGTTACCCATAACGGTTTCCCCACCAATAAAAGCCAAAAACCTTACGGTTGTTATTATTATTATTATTATTAGTAGTAGTAGTAGTAGTAGAGCCCGGCTGTTAGGCAGTAAGAAAACACGAAAATAGGCAGGCAAAAAGGCAGTAAAAAAACATGAAAATAAGCAGTTAACATTCAATAATATGCATTTTATAAACATTGTGAAAATGCAAATATAATAATTAGATAACTTAAATTTTACTGGTTGCACATAATTACAGTATATTTGTTCAAGTTCTCTTGAATTAAACTTTGTCTTCTGCCCGAGAGGATATTATATCCGTCATAATATTGAAAACGATAGGATAGATGCATATTTGTAGCATGCTACTGAATTTGAGCTCATTACAATTTCAATAGATGTGTCACCTTCAAGTAATTTACAAATTTGTTTCATTTTGTCCAAACCTGAGTCCAACACACATTTGCACTTTTTTGCTTCAATTGCATATTCCACCTCACTAGGAACAGCTTTAATGTTATTTACCATTTCACCATTGAAATTAGACTTACTGAAGCAATGAGTCTGAGAATATTCTCGATACTGTCGTAATTGAAATCGATGCATATGTATTATCTATATCTATATATTTAGCTAAATGTATGTGCCTACTCTATGTTGAAACCCCTCAATCTTCACTATAATAATTATCATTTTTATCCCTAGAATTCATTGAAAAATAATTAATTTTTAAGCGCACGTACTTTTATGCTGTTTGGTTTTTTTTTTAAAGCAGCTTTTTAGGCCAAAATAGACCACTCATAGTAGAATAAGCAAAAACATCCAAAAACTATCAAAATAGGCATTTTGCCTAACATCCGGGCTTTAATTATTACTATTATTATTATTATTATTAGACGTAAAACTCCCAAAATGGAAGACGCAGAGTGAAGATAGTTCATTTATTGGACTTGTTCTTTTTGTTTGCCCAACAGCTTTTCATTTTTTGTGCAAATTCAGCTTTTCTCTCTTCACTCCATTTTGTTCCAACTCTTGGAGGTTTTGTCTCTGGTATAACTTCCCATTTATAAAGTTTTATTCTGAAGTTTTTTCTATTGTAAATTTCTTTGTTGGTTGTTTTTATAAACATAATACGAGGGCCTTTTTAAAACCTGTGATGGACTATAAATAAAATATCAGTGAATATAAAACATATTTTATTATCAAAATGTATGTACAATATCTTTACTTGTTAACACAATGACCTTGAAGATTGAAGTATTTGTCATACCTGTGTACAAGCTTTTCAATATCCTCTTCACAAGATGTTGCCGGCAGTCAACTGGAATGAGCTTGGTCTTGTCTTGAAGTTCCTCATTAGTGGGAAAGTGTTGAACTCCAAGCCAGATTTTCTTTAGTTCAGGAAAAAGATGCAAGTCGCTCGGTGCTAGGTCGGGACTGTATGGTGGGTGTTGAAAAAATTTCCATTTACAAAGTTATAGAAGTTGTTGGGCTACACCGGCACTGTGAGAGCGGATGTTGTCATGCAGCAGACCAATCAGACGTCAGGAAGCATATTCGTTTGTTCTGAATGGATCGCCGCAAATGTTGTAAGCTTTCGGTGGTTCGGAACCCACCTAAAACTGGAGGTTCAACTTATCAATCATCATCATCCAATTTATTGCCCACATAGGTCGTCGTCCGAAAAAATAAACATCTGCATTAATTGGGCAAGAAATGGCTTGGAGGTCAGTACTTTCAACTAGTAAGGAACTTTAAGACAAGGTCAAGACTTATTTAAATTCACTGGTGGCAACATTCTATGAAAAGCATGTCCACAAGTATGACAAATGCATCCATTTTCAAGGTGATTATGTTGGGAAGTAAACATGAGTGTCCATACATTTTGGTAATGAAATATGTTTTAATGCTATATGTTTTAATGATATTGAAATATGCTTTTCAACATATTTGCCTCTCAAATCAGGTGTACCTCAAGGGTCTATTTTGGGGCCCACACTGTTTATTTTTTATGTTAACGACCTACCTTCAGCTGTAGGAGACAATAGAGTAAAGGCATACATGTATGCAGATGATTTAGCAATACAGGTAAATAGTAAATTTTGTGTTTTGGTTGACAGGTTTATAAATAATGCCAATATAATTATTAAAGACTGGACAGCAGCCAACTCACTTAGTCTGAACAACAATAAAACACAAAAAATGAATTTTTCCATGTCAAATTCAGGCAATAAAGATGTAAAATTTCTGGGGGTGACATTAGAGTCAAATATGAAATGGAATATACACATTGAAAATGTCAGTAAGAAAGTTGCTAGGGTTATATTCATGATGAAGAACTTAGACCTTTTGTCAGTGTAGAGGTTTTGTTGTCTATGTATTTTGCACTTATTCAGAGTCATTTGTCATATGGCATAGTTGTTTGGGGACACTCCTCTGAACTAAAGAAACTCATGATATTACAAAAGAGAGCTGTATGATCTATTTTTAATGTCCACAATAGGACACACTGTAAACCTTTAATTAGGAAGCTAAAAATATTAACGGTACCATCTCTTTTTATTCTTGAATGTCTGTTGTATATAAAATGTAACATACATGAGATGCAGACAAATAACTTAATTCATAGTCATGATACTCGTCAAAATTCCTTGTTACATAGGAATCAATGCAATCTACAGCTGACTAAATAGTTTTCACGAATTTGGTAAAAAAATGTATAACTTGTTGCCGAGTGAAGTAAGATCTCTGAAAATGGAAAAGTTTAAAAAATATATTAAACAACTGTTGTGTGAGCTTTGTGTTTATAATGTTAAAGAGTTTGTAGACTACTTGAGTGGTAATAGTTCCTAAAAAATATATTGACAGGATTATTATCCATAAAATATTTAGTTACCATATAATTGACTGTGCAATATGTATTTTAAATTAACTTTGAAATTATGTTAAGCTAAACTGACGTTGTTATATAAATTGATATTTGTTTTGACAATAAACGATTTTGATTTGATTAATATTCACGGCCCATCGAAGGTTAAAAATAGCCTTTGTATATGACCAAAAACAACAATAATTGACAAAATCGGTGTATTAATTTTGTTGAAAAATTATTCTGTTTAATTTAAATTTCTAATTTTTCAAGTTATTTTTGTCCTGATTTCGTTTTACAGGTACTCAAATGGGAGGCTTTACACGCTCAAGAGTGTATGAATCCAAAGTTGAAAAGTTTCGGAGGCAAAGCTAAGGATTATTCGCCCCGGGCTCGCATTCGCCAGCTGATGGGGTGAGCAATGTTTTAGTCTTTCTTTTTTATTCAATTTTTAAATTCCTGGATTTCTTGTTCCATGACGAACTGCGTTGTTAATATTAACTTTTCATGTGAAATTTAACGACTTGCAGTCAAATATTTGTTAAGAATAAGTATAACTCACTTAATCTGTAGGCCGAGCGCTTTCGAATCTATGAGATCCACAAACACTCAGCGTTCAGGTCAATGCTACACAGACTCAACAACACACCGCTATCCACCGACAATTACCACACTGAACTAAATACAATAAAATACCTAGCACAAGAAAACGGCTACAAACACGACCTAATTGACAAACTCAATCATAAAATAAGAAACAAAAAACAAAACACCAACACCACTGACAAAAAATACATCACAATGACATACATTAAACCACAATCAAACAGACTAGCAAAAATCTTCAAAAAAGCCGGCCACACCATCTCATTCAGAACAAAAAACAAAATAAGAAATGCACTTACACTCAAAACCACACTGAACACAAACAAATACGATCTCCCAGGGATCTACAAACTAAACTGCTCTGATTGTAACAAATTCTACATAGGACAAACAGGCCGCACATTCAAACAACGTTACAAGGAACATTTTCAAGCCCTGGCATCCAAAGCTGAATCGAATTTTGCCGACCATATCATTCAAACTGGACACACTTTTACTGACATCAGTACCAACCTACACATTCTACACATAAAATCTAAAGGACACGAAATCAACACCTTGGAACAATTTGAAATATACAAACACACCACACACTATAAACAAAACATTCTCAATGAACAACTAAATTTTAAATCTCACAAACTTTTTGATCACATTTTACAAAAACCACAACACTTCTAACCAAAAAACTGACATGATGATCTAGGAACCCACGCCTCTGAAGATGGATCTCATAGATTCGAAAGCGCTCGGCCAGATTAAGTGAGTTATTATACTTATTCTTAACAAATATTTGACTGAAAGTCGTTAAATTTCACATGAAAATTTTAAAAAATTTTCGAAATTTTAAAGATTTCGCCGTGTTTATTGATTATGGTAGCGGTAACCAACCTTTTAGGCTTGAGGCACACTTACAGAATCTTCTTCTTCTCATCCTCTTTCCCCCTTTTTCTTCTATTCTTCTTCTTCTCCTTTTTCCCTACTTCTTTTTCTTCTTTTCTTTCTCTATTTTTCTTCTACTACTACTTCCTCTCCTTTCCTTTCTACTTCCCCTTCCCGTTCTTCTTCTTCGTCACCTGCCTTGTCCTCCTCCTACTCTTCCTCCTCTTCTTTTTCGTCACCTGCCTTGTCCTCCTCCTACTCTTCCTCCTCTTTTTCTTCTCCTTCTCTTCCTCCTCCTCCTCCTCCTCTTCTCCTCCTCCTCCCCCTTCTTTAAATCCTTCACTCTATCTTCTCTCCTTGCCTTCTCCTTCTCTTCTCCTCCTCCTTCCCCTCTTTCTATACCTCTTCCTCTTCAACCTTCTTCTTCCACTCCTACCTTCTTCTTCTACTTCTCTTTCCCCTGAATATCTTCCCTCCTCTCCCTAATCCTCTTCCTCCTCCTACTCCTCCTCTTAATCCTCATTCACCTCCTCCTCCTCCTCCTCCTGCTATGTCTCATCCACCTCCTCCTTCACCTCCTCCTCCTCCTGCTATGTCTCATCCACCTCCTCCTTCACCTCTTCCTCCTCCTCCACCTCCTCCTTCTCCTCCTCCTCCTCTTTCAATCCCTTACAGTGGTAGAGTTTCACAGAGTTTATTATGAAGAATTATTATTATTATTATTATTATTATTATTATTATTATTATTATTATTATTATTATTATTATTATTATTATTATTAGAAATATGAAGCATAATGGCTGTTATATTCAAACAATAGATAGGTTTTTAGTATATATATGTATATATCCTTTATGTATATATCACTTTTTTCAAATAATAATTATCTTTAATAAATTATTTCTCCTTTTGTTACAGATACGAGCTTCCTTTCGACAGACACGACTGGATAGTGGACCGTTGCGGCAAGGAAGTGCGCTACGTTATCGACTACTACGATGGCGGATCGGTCGATGAACATCACAGGTTCGCCATTTTGGACGTGAGACCCGCCATGGATAACTGGGAAAATATTTGGGATCGTATGAAAGTGACCTACATGCGATGGAGATACACGTAGACTCGTTGTGTGTCATACGGTCATACGCTAGACTTTCCGTATCTTGAGCAGTTCTGTGTGTAGCCAGTGAGTGATAAGTCACCCTGTTATGTGAAATAATAAGGTATATATTAAGCTAAAAAAGGAGAGTGTTTTAAAATTAATGGGTTACAAATATTCAGTGCGAAAAGGAATTCACTTCCTATATAATAAACAGCTAGTTGCTGTTGTCTGTCTACAATACTCTTAGGCTGGAGAGTAAGGGCGTATTTATGAACGTTCCTTCAGTGCCCCTTGACTCGAGGGACTCTTGAAATGTAATGTATTTTTATAGACAATTCAAGAACCCCTCGAGGCAAAAGATAAGAAAAAATAAACTATCAAATTAAATTTGTAGATAGGTTATTGCACATTCTAGAAATCCTGATTGAATTGAATCGGGCAACCTGCTAGTTCAAGAATAAAACAATTATTGTATGAAAGAGCAATTCAAACAGGGGTTTGAACATATATAGTACAGTTAATAATTAAACTTTTGCCCGCTAGGTGTATAGTGGAGAAAATGTCGGCAACTTTTGCACAATCTCTTGTCATGCAATCTATTGAAAGAACAGTGACTAGAAAGATTTTCCTGTATAATTATGGCTTAAACATCAGCTGCACTACGATTTAATTTTTCAGAAAAACTGTTTTCCTATCTATTTTCATATCGCGGTTTGAAGATACCTTTACTACGTTGTCTCAGTGCTGGGTCTGAAGGAGATCGCACTAAAAACTTTTACTCTACAAGAGATCGCACAAAAATGTTAACATTTTGTCTACTATTTACTCTAAACTGTTAATTAATAGACCATTTTATATAGAAAAACTGTTTGATTTGCAGTATCTGTTTCGTTCTTGTAAGTAAAATACTTTTTGTACGGAGTTCTTGTGACCCCGAACACCATTTTGAAACACTCTGTATTAAAGCTATGCGCAAGGTTTTTGGTCGCAAGTTTCTTGTTTTGAATATTATCAGGGCTTTGAAATGTTATCGATTGCTGTGAGGAAAAGTTTTTCATCAATTATTTTGTGAAATATAAGGTTTCAAAGTTCAAAATTTTTGGGTTTTGGGAGCAATTATTGATCTCACCTATGAGTGATTTTAAATTTTTGTTAAATTTTCTTCAACTAAACGATACCTTGAGGAATAAATTGACATATTTTTCACTCCCAAGCAATTGGTTTTTCCAAAATACATTTTTTTTAAATCTATAAAAATATTTGGAAAAAACTATTTGTTAGATTGAAATAAGAAATATGTAATTTTAATTTTGTGTCTTTTAGTTATGGGAAATTTATCAGAACTTTAAAATCACTCTTAGGTGAGATCAATTGCCCCCCCCCCCCCCTCCCAAAAAAAAAAACCGAAAAATTTCAACTTTGGACCCCCACGTTCCCCACGTTTCTCAAAATAATTGTTGAAAAAACATTTTTTCTCACAGCAATAGATAACATTTCAAAGCCCTGATAATATTCAAAACAAGAAACTTCTAAAAACAATTATGAGACCAAAAACCCTGCGCACACCCCCATCTATGTAACCTACGATACGCTTGGACTTTCTGTATCAAGAGCAGTTCTATGTGTAGCTTTTAAGTAATCTGGTCACCCCAATGAACAATGATTTATTCTCCCTTGAAATTTGGGAAATTTTTTTAGTGTTCAAATATGTTGCTAGTCAATTATAATTTTCCTTATATAGATTCACAATCTTTTTATAACCCTGTTGAAGAATACTAAATTTTCAAAATCCTTGTAATTATCTTAGAATTGATGGATTAAAATGTATCTACTTAAACTCACTTTTTTCTAGGTAATTAATGTAGTTTTCATATAACTTGGCAGCAGTATGCTGGGATCAGATGTAGCTCTCCCATCTGCTACACGCTGCCAAGTTATATGAATACTACAGTAGATAAATCTTTGGATGAGTTCTCATTTACCGGTAGGCCCAAATATAACCGGTGGCGTCTGATTGGTCTATTCAAATTTTTGAACGTCTATGAATTTGAATAAACCAATCAGACGCCACCAGTAATATTTACCGGTTACCGGTAAAGCTCCCATGAACTCAACCATTGTTCATTCATTTAAGCTTGTTTTCCAACATTAAACCTTTGAATTCATTAAAAACTTGTTTTTCTCAGAACATTAACAGATACGTATATTGGATATGTTTTGAGGAACATGGTCGATACACATTTTTAGGTGTATTCCGAACCACCAGGCAAGTGATAATAAACCTGATAACATTCTCAAAGATTAATAGATGAACTTTCATTCATTAAAAACTTGTTTTTCTCAGAACACATTAACAGATAAGCATATTGGATAGTGTTATGGGGGACATGGTCGTGGTTGACCTACAATTTTAGGTGTGTTCCTAACCACCAGGCAAGTGATACTACAGCTGATAACATCAAGCAATAGCAGCTCGGTTACCCATAGTAAATATAATAACATAGTTATTGTAGCTTTAATACCAGAAACCTAGTAACTCTGTTGTTAGAAACCTTTAAATATATCAAAAAAGAACAAAACTAATTGGTCTTTATTGAGCACTGCTAGTAACTGAGTAGCTTTTAAATTTATTTTTATTTTTAATAATAATTTTAGTTCTCTTGACTGACAAAACGGTGATTGTACACCATGTTTTTTTTAAATTAAAACAATAGTCATTTACTGTAGTATTCATATAACTTGGCAGCGTGTAGCAGATGGGACATGCTACATCTGAACCCAGCATATTGCTGCCAAGTTATATGAAAACTACAGTAATACAGTTCATTTATCCATGTATCATCTTGGATAAATACTAAGTGCCGTACTTATTTACGTTCCTTCAGTGTCTCTTGACTCGAGGGACTCTTGAAATGTAATGTATTTATATTATAGGCATTTCAAGGAACCCTACAAGATACACTGAAGGAGCGTTTATAAATACGTCCCTCAATCCTAATGACAACCGATGAATTCTGAACCTGGTTTGAGGTTTCCTTAGCTCAAGGAAGACTCCAAAATTAGCAAAGGCGTCATTTACATACCGTGTGGTACCCCTGAAGCTTCTCAAGTCTCTCTTGAATTTTTCCAAGTGTCCCTTGAGATGAATCCTTCTTTGGGCTATCCATTATGTATTTATTCATGAACCTACCCTGAGGTTTCCTTAGCTCAAAAAAGACTTGAAAAGCATTAGTATATATCATCATACCTTGAGGTTTTTCAAGTCATCCTTGAGTTGAAGCTATTTAAAAAAATGTAGAACTGACCTTGAGGTCTCCTTAGCTCAAGGTAAATTTCAAAAGAATTAAAGCCTGTATTTATTAACCTACCTTGAGGCTTTTTAAGTATCCCTTGAGTTGGTCTGGGCTATTTTATTATTTATGTATTCATGAACTTACCTTGAGGGCTCCTTAGCTCAAGGGAGACTTCAAAAGCATTAAAGCCTGTATTTATTAACCTACCTTGAGGCTTTTTAAGTATCCCTTGAGTTGGTCTGGGCTATTTATTGTTTATGTATTCAGGAACCTATCCTGAGGTCTCCTTAGCTCAAGGTAGACTTCAAAAGTACTTAAACACATGTATTTATGAACCTAACTTGAGGCTTTTCAAGTCATCCTTGTAAGGAACCTTATTCGGGATATTTTATCACTTATAAACCCCTGAAGTCTTCTTAGTTCAAGGCATCCTTCAAGAGCATTAAAGCCTATATTAACTTACCTTGAGGCTTTTCAAGTTTCTCTTGACTTGAGGAAACCGGGCTTAAATAAATGAATATATTTCAAACAAGTATGGACGCCATTCGCCATTTTGTCAGTCCAACTATTATTGAAAGTGTATATCTATATAAATTTGGTGTTCAATGTTTTAACTATATAGCTGTAATAGTCTGTATATTTGGATTCATGTAATATTATGAAGCGCAACATTAGAAATTAAATAGATTTTTTCTTGTGAAATAGTTTTCCTGAACTCCTTTTTTGATTTCCTTCTTTTTCACTTGCTGATGAAGCTCACATAAGTCTGAGACTTGTGCGTGGGTAATGAGGTGAATAATAATTATATCGAGTGACCTGGATGGTTCAGGTCTGGTGTCAGAGTTATCAGGTCGCAACTGAACAAAGTACAGGGCCTAAGTGATTAAAGGACTGTTTTTTAGGCAGCGGGGACTGACGTTCTTAACGTGTCCTCCGAAACACTAGAATGATGATAGCAGAGGATAGATACTGTACAATAATTTTGAAAATGGTGGACCTTCAATTTAAAGTCTCGGTCTCCAACTAAGCGGATTTTGACAAACGGATAGGTACAATTGATAGGTTCTATTAAGGTTTGTAACATATGGTGGTTTTATTTTTTAGAAAGCCCTTACGTTGAGTGCCATTATGTAACACCTGCTTTCTCTTTTATGTTACTTATTTTATTTGAAGGGATTTGTGTTGGGTGCCTTTAAATAATACAATATTTTTTTACATAGATTATTCATTTTTATTTAAATATATATTAGAGCGGGTCGTGGGTTCATGGCTTGGCCCAAATGTAACATGCCTCATATACTATATTTAATCCTTAACCCTATGAGCTCAGATTCTACACTCTAAATATTCTATTGGTATTGGTCGTAGCGATTATTTCAGATCTTTCGCGCACCAGTGGATCCACTATTAGTAAATTTATAACACTCACGCGAATTTTTATCCCTCTGCTGGCGTGGAGTGGCGGAGTGGTGATGCCCTCTAGGATCGAGACCTTGGCCCCTCAATCCTGGTGTCGTGGTGGAAAATCTGTTCAGAATCCTTTGGGATCTGTAGTCTGGCTCAGCGATCTGTGCTTCGTTTGTTCCTCACAAGGGTCTCGACTTGAATTTAATTTAAATTTTAAAATGATAGAGACTAACATTCGGTGATGGAACTACTTCGGTCGTAAGCCCAGGAGAGAGTTTTTTCTTTTCTTGATTCAGGGAAGCACCTCAGATTCTGTGTAATTTTTATATTGTGGCTTCCTCTGATTGGCCCTTTTTCGAACTAATTAACATAATATGCTAATGAGGTATGGGCCTACGTGACTAATTAATGCCCCTAATAAAATATAAATAATTTAATTTGACTAACACCAATCACATAAATAATATAAATAAAATATGACAAATATAATAATAAATTCTGCTGGCTGGATAATACTGCTTTTGAGTGGATGATCATGGTGAGTAACATTTCATTTTATGCAAGATTCTATTAATATGAGTATGACTAGCTATTTGGGAATATTTTATTGCGTTTTTTTTTTATTCACAATATTTAAGGCAATATATTTTTTATATTTCACAAATTCCTAGCTACTACTAGTATCTGGCTGAGTAGACATGAAAAAGCCGGCACATCAGGAGGTTAGGTTCCCCATAGCAGCAACGTAAACATTGCGATCCCAAGTATATATTATTGATTTAAATCTGTCTAGTGGCTTATTCGTAATTTAGAAATTTCGTATCGTTACATAAGCCCCCATTAAAGTCAGGTAAATGTGAGTATTAAGGCTTATACAATTAGCCTAGAATATGAAGATTTGGATGACTTTAATTAACAAAGAAGACGAGCTAAATTTCTCTAAGTTACAAGTATATGACACAAATGTGACTCTAAGGTCAGGTAAATACAGACTGACTCATGGGATATACCTTCAGACTTAGCCTTCAGCAATGGATAATCTACATATACTTACTCCTAAGATTTACAGAAATGGAAATATCAAAACATGGCAGTGGATTTACAAAGAAAAGGTAACAGCATAAAGCGACATAGAAATTCAAAAATGGGCGGCTGTTACAGAAATGGTGGTGAGCGTAGTCTACCAACAGTAACGCACAAAAAGTCCCTAGAATTGACGCCGATGCACAGAAGTCATAACAATTTGATCTTAGCAGCTCTTACAAAAAATTTCTGACATTTAAACATATGGAACTTACGATTTAGACTTACGATATATTATAGCACACTCAATAATAATTTGACAGATAGGTATCACAGACGTTACGAGATTTGACTAGATTTGATCACAGAATAATACTGAAAATGGCCGCTTGCTTTTAATAATATTTGCCGAGAAATGTTGGTCATACTGAATAATCTTTGGTTTATGTTACTATCCACTCTGATGCCATTTAATATTTTTACAAAGATGACTAAATAACATTTATAATAAATAATGGTATATAATATAATAATAATAAGGATATCTCCTACAATGAATAATACTGTGTCGATAGATGGATCGATCATGATCTGTGACGGCTGCATGGTCATGTAATCCGCAAGGTCTTGGCGTCTACAAATTTTCTGTTTATAACAGCTGTTTCATCGTATATCGATGTTTTATTTTTTTTGTATTTTCTAACCGTATGCATATGAGGTTATATGTGATTTATGTGTTCATAACCAAAATCTAATATTTACATATAATATTAACAAATATATCATCTAAGATGATTAAACATGCAATACTAACAAGTCGTGGGTTCGTAATGGGTAACTATATTTAATTTCATGTTGGTAATAAAGTACCGTTAGAATGTATTTTCAGACTAGGCTGATTTTCAACTAATCAGTTCCTAGTTATTAACCATCTTAATGGGTTATAAATTTCTATCATTTAGATAATAGGCTAACTTAGCAAAGTTTAAACTGCGTGTGAAATGTAATTCATGTGTGTAGGGTGATAGGCGCATATAGACTCTACTGGTCCAGCAAATAGGTCACTCCATTAATTGTTTCACTCAGTTTTTTTTTGACTCCGAATCTCAGAAGCACATGTTCGTAAATTGATTTCCAAATCAATTATTCTCGAAGATATGGCTTTATATTCGAAATATTCTCACAAGCATGGTGTTGGAGGTTTGTAGGTGATTTGTACCTCACATGTTTGGGTTGAAAGTATGAATTACGGTATACTTTCTTATTGATTCTATGCAACTGTTTCTTTATTTTGCTCTGAGTGAGTGGCACTTGAACTGTCAGAGTCTTATAAGTTACATTTTCTCCTAGTCATGCTCGATCGCTATCATTTGAGTTTCTTCCTGACTGATTATTTCTGTTTTCATTTGTTTTGTTTGGGGTGCTAGTAGAAGGTGGCGGGCTATTACTTCTGTTTGTATTAGATGATGTATTCGGTGACGGTGATTGATTATTATTACTTCTAGAATTACTTGCGTTATTATCTCTGTTATAATTCATTTGATCACGGCCATCATAGTATCTGCCTTGATCAGGGTATCTACGATCCTTATTTCTGTGATAATTATTGTTTTGATTCCTTCTGAATCCATTTTTATTACGGTGGTGGTTGTTTGGTGGAGGTGTTTCTGTTTCGATTGTTTGCATGCTATCATTTTGATTATTATTAGTAGTGTTGGAATTGTCCGTTAGCTGACTTGGTGGCGGGTTATCTCTATTGTAATTATTTTCATGTCTCTGTTTTTCTTGGTTGTGATTTGTGGTGACGGCTTGTACGCAATGTAAATGATTTTCAAGGTCTTTGAAACTCTTGTTTGCTGTGGTCGACAACACAAGTTGAATTCGGTACGGTAGTTGTTTCATAGCGATGTGAGCTAATGTGAGATCAGGTATGGGATTATCTAACTGAGAGTTGAAAAATCGCAGTCGAGAAACGAATGCGGTGCAGGTTTGTCCACTCTTTTCGTTGTATGTACTCGATATTATTCTCGAAAGTAGGCTCTGCTGTTGATCCAGACTCCAATATTGGTCGAGAAAGGCTTTCAGGAATTCTTCCAATGAATTGAATTCGTGCATTCTACCATGCAAAAAGAGTAACGGTTCTCCCATCAACAGTGTAGATAGTCGAAATCTCCATACAGGCCAACTTGCGTGTACTAACTCCTGAATTACTCTCAGCTGGTCGGCAAACGGTTTTGGTGCCATGTAGTTGCTAGTATTGTCGAATTTGCCCAAGCTGTTCATCAAGTGAGATACATTCTGTACTTCAGGCAAAATGATTGTATCATTTCCACTCCTCACTCTATTTGCATCCGTTTCGATTTGTGATATTTTTATTTGTGTTTGTTTTATTTTATTATTTAAGTCATTTTTCGTAGATTGTAGGTCTGTATCTAGGTTTGTAATAGTTATCTGGTGTTGGCTGACTTCTTGTTCTACTTCTGTAACTTTATTTTGTATTTGAGATTGTACCGCTATTAGCTCATTTACTTGACTCTGTGTAGTGTTCTGGGTGGTGATATTCTTTTCTATTTGTACAGTTATTGTTTCTATTGATTTTTCAAGTGGTTGGGTGGAGCTTTTTATTTGCTGTTCTAATTTATTGTGGGTGGTGGTACATTCTACTCTCTGTTTTTCTATTGCTTGTTGTACATTAGCGTTGGTTTGTTTTTCTAACATTTCAAATTTTTTGTTCAATTCTTTGTCTTGTTTATCTGTTTTTCTTTGAATGTTTTTCTCCAGTTCAGACGCATGTTTTCTCCATTCCTCGCCTAACTCCTTCCTCAAATCTGTCCGCAAACTGTCTATCCGCTTGTCTACACCATCCATTCTCATATTTAGGTTCATAGCATTATCGTCTAGCTGCTTCTTCACTGTGGCTATTTCTTCCTTCATTTCTTCTTTGAAGTTGCTAACAACTTTCTCCATGCTAATTTCAAATCTTTTACTCATCTTTTCCTGGGATTCACTATTCATCTTCTCCATCTTTTCCATACGGTATTGGGTGTTTGTCTCCATTGTTTTTATACCTTGCAATAATATTTTCTTGAAATCCTCGCTCATCCGCATCATGAGGGTAGATCCGTCAGTCGGACTGTCGTTCATCAGTCTGGACGTAAGTGGACTTAACTCGTCAGGTGATGTTAGTGGAGCAGCGTTGGAGGCTGTTGGCGGTGATGTATATGGCGGTACCTCGATCAGGTCGACTTCTTCTTCTCTCCTTGTAGATGAGAGTTGGTAAAGGCTTTCAGGGTTGAAGTTGACGCTGGTGGTACTGCCTGATTCTCGCTCCCTGGGTGTAGTCTCATCTGGTGCGTCTATGACCTCTGGATTGAGTGCGGTTGCGTTTTGGATCGTATCATCATTTCCGAAATCCATATAAGACACCGATGAGTTGAGGGAGGCGTTTTCCATGATGGTCTCCCAGTAGTAGGTCAGCTGGGCTAGTATGAGTCTCGCTTATAGTTCCGCGGCGTGAAGGACAGGCGTGTAGCGGTAGGATGTGCGTGCGCGGTGAAGAAAACGTCGCGGCGCGGGTGTGAGTAGTCGAGGAAGTGAAGTGAAGACCTTGCTAAATGGAATAAGTGATGTGCGAAGTGATTTAGTGCTCTAAAGTTACAACTCGCCCAGGACTTGTTAATGTAACATGCAAAATTACACATATAAATAGCCCAATCAATTAATATACAATAATCACTAATAATGATATACTTAATAATTTCTAATAACACTATTTTTGAGAATCTTTAATAATAATGTGAATTGATTCTTAGGCCATCGCCAAATAAACGAATAAACGATTTATACTCTAATTGCCTTGCCTATGAGATCGCTTCATAGGGATGTTGCTTAAAATAATTGACAAATTACTTATCTTAACAAGCCCCCAGACCTTAATGCTCTTTTTTTTTTAAAAAAAAATTCAATAATTATAGTACCTCTAAAGCTCTAATTTTTAACTAAAACAGTTTGGCTTTCTTTATTAGGTCACAAAAATAATTATTTAAACGATCACCAGAATGTGATTCAGAGCATTAAGTGCATATATCTCTTTAAATCGTTGGCGTATTTAATAGAGTACACTCTCTCCTGTTGTATGAATTTCATACAATATAGTACATAAAAGGAATGTCACATTCCTCAAGCCGCTGCGTTGGTCGCCATTATGTAACATATGGTGGTTTTATTTTTTAGAAAGCCCTTACGTTGAGTGCCATTATGTAACACCTGCTTTCTCTTTTATGTTACTTATTTTATTTGAAGGGATTTGTGTTGGGTGCCTTTAAATAATACAATATTTTTTTACATAGATTATTCATTTTTATTTAAATATATATTAGAGCGGGTCGTGGGTTCATGGCTTGGCCCAAATGTAACATGCCTCATATACTATATTTAATCCTTAACCCTATGAGCTCAGATTCTACACTCTAAATATTCTATTGGTATTGGTCGTAGCGATTATTTCAGATCTTTCGCGCACCAGTGGATCCACTATTAGTAAATTTATAACACTCACGCGAATTTTTATCCCTCTGCTGGCGTGGAGTGGCGGAGTGGTGATGCCCTCTAGGATCGAGACCTTGGCCCCTCAATCCTGGTGTCGTGGTGGAAAATCTGTTCAGAATCCTTTGGGATCTGTAGTCTGGCTCAGCGATCTGTGCTTCGTTTGTTCCTCACAAGGGTCTCGACTTGAATTTAATTTAAATTTTAAAATGATAGAGACTAACATTCGGTGATGGAACTACTTCGGTCGTAAGCCCAGGAGAGAGTTTTTTCTTTTCTTGATTCAGGGAAGCACCTCAGATTCTGTGTAATTTTTATATTGTGGCTTCCTCTGATTGGCCCTTTTTCGAACTAATTAACATAATATGCTAATGAGGTATGGGCCTACGTGACTAATTAATGCCCCTAATAAAATATAAATAATTTAATTTGACTAACACCAATCACATAAATAATATAAATAAAATATGACAAATATAATAATAAATTCTGCTGGCTGGATAATACTGCTTTTGAGTGGATGATCATGGTGAGTAACATTTCATTTTATGCAAGATTCTATTAATATGAGTATGACTAGCTATTTGGGAATATTTTATTGCGTTTTTTTTTTATTCACAATATTTAAGGCAATATATTTTTTATATTTCACAAATTCCTAGCTACTACTAGTATCTGGCTGAGTAGACATGAAAAAGCCGGCACATCAGGAGGTTAGGTTCCCCATAGCAGCAACGTAAACATTGCGATCCCAAGTATATATTATTGATTTAAATCTGTCTAGTGGCTTATTCGTAATTTAGAAATTTCGTATCGTTACAGGTTCTACTACTAAAAGCATCAGTGTATTCCTGCCCTGACTGTTTGTCCAAGCCCAAACTGAGGCTTTATGTGGGTTCCGATTCATCAGGTAAGTGATAAAGCAGATAATGGTTGGTGTGAATAAAGTTGAGTGACTGGAGTCGACTGTTGATCTGTAGAGTCAACGGGAGTCCGATAGGAAGGCGTGAGAAATAGCTTTGATTGACTCAAAGTTGAGTGAGTGGACTCTGCTGAGTGACTGGAGTCAACTGCTGAACTATCGAGTCGACGGGAGTCCGATCGGAAGGCGTGAGAAACAGCTGTGATTAACTCGAATTTTTATTTACATCAAATAGCAAGAATCCCAAACACCGAGCAAAAATATGAAATACTCAGCTGACTCAACTTTATTCACACCACCTAATGTCATGATTTTCTGCCGGTCACCCTTCCAAACGAAGACTAGAGCGCTTACTTAACATGAATGAAGATTGTTTTAAATTTTCTGGAAACGTTTTTGTTTAAAGGTAAGCATCTATTATACTTCACACCACGAGACTATTCATGAACGTTCCTTCAGTGTCTCTTGACTCGAGGAACTCTTGAAATGTAATGTATAGGCATCTCAAGAGTCCCTTGAGTCAAGAGATACTGAAGGAACTTTCATCAATGCTGGCCTTAGCGGCTCAAAGAAATTACGGTGTGTCAAAAAAACATCTAATTGCGGTGACAAACAATATATGACTGCTAGCCTTGTCAGACTTGTAGACTTGGCAACACGGTACAAGCAGTGTTGTCAATTTGTGCATTGAGGTTGGTTATACTCTACTATCAGCTGCTGCCATGGTCCCACATCTGGCAACACCGCAATTTTTAGAGTCACCTACTTTGGTGGTGTGAACTAATGATTTCTAGAGATGTAGATGCTTTGGACATTTAAGAAAAACATATTAAAAGAATAATGAAATATTTTAATACACAATACGATACAATTACAGTGAAAAGAATTCAATACAATGATACAATTAAATGATTCAATAATACAATTAAAGTAATTTACACTGATACAATTAAATTACAATATTTTTGCTTACAAATATTTGCAGATATTTTACATTTTAGAAAGTGTAGTTACGCATAAAATTAGACACATGTGCAATGATAAAATTAAATTACAATATGTTTAATTGAAAATATGTACTTTTTTTTTAAATTGTAGTTACACAAGTGTGTTCTGAGCCGCTTAGAAGCGTAGAAAACGTTCGTGTAGTTGCAGCCGTGAGGTCCGACTACACAGGCTTACTAAGGGGGCTTGCACAATATAACATCCTTGTTATATTGGTAAGAAATTCTACAACAAGCTACCGCAGTTTTAAAGATTTTTGAAGAAAAAAAAAGTTTAAACCAATTAAAATAATATTTAAGTTAGTTGATAGCTTTTTATAGTGCACAAGAGTTCCTTTCACATCAAAATTAAGCCTCAACACAACTAATTGATAAAGTAATTACTAGTGTGTAGGATTGGTAATATTGTATGCTTATAATTGTTGATCTGTCTTGCATCATACTCCTTAACCGGAGTCTCCAAAAAATACACACAAAATTTTAAATCACACAAACTTCGATCACATTATACAAAAACCGACATACCGATCAAGCATGCCTTTGGAAATGAGTCTCCATGACTCGAAAACGTTTGGCCTGAAATGAGTAAAAATATCATTTTCAATTTAAATTTACTGCAAGTCGTTGAATTTACCATAAAAATTTAATGTTAACAACGCAGATCGTTATGGAACAAGAAATCCAGAAAAATAGTCTAAATAGCTTTTTAAGCGCTGTCTCTATAAGTATCACTGAACAAATGTCAAATTTTAGTAGAAGAAATATTAAAATTTTTATGATTTCTCTGAGCTTTTCATAAAATTTAGCTTGATTTTTAACTTTGTGGTGAGGACTTTGTCTAAAAATTTTAAGTGTCTTATTTTCACTTAGCTAGCAAGGGTCTGGATTTTTCTGCAAGAGCGCTCTATTCCAATAATTGATAAATCAAATTATTGGATAACTTATGTTAAATAACCATTAAAATATCATGATTCAAATAGTTTTTTACAATAATTTTCATAGAATATTCCAATTTTTTCGGAGTTAATCTATGTTTTCTCAAAATATTGTATTATTTTATCTTTCTTTTGGTCGGTTGTAGAATTAATTTTTATTGTGTCATTAAGGCTCTTGATGGATTACTCTGTAAGGTTTTGTATGTGAATAAATAAATCAATTTAATTATTCCGGGTTAACTTCCCGGTGGTTCGGAGCCCACCTAAAACTGTAGGTCCAACTCATAAATCACCATCATCCAACTCATTACCCACGCACAGGTCTCAGACCTATGTGGGCTTCATCAAAAAAAAAAAAAAAAAAACTTATCTGAAGGAACCTTCCATATTCATTTGTCTTCACTCTTTCTTGTGTCCCTGTATAAATAAACGTTAAATTACCATAAAATTGTAAATTGATTTTTTACAATTTTCATAAAATATACCAAAGTTTTTCGATGTCAATCTACAGACAGTGATCTGAAGGAGCTTTTCATATCTTTGTCTTCACTGTTTATTGTGTCCCTGTGTAAAAAAATGATAGATTACCATAAAAATGTCAATTTTTATAAAATATTCCAAAGTTTTTCTATGTCAATCTACAGACAGTGATCTGAAGGAGCTTTTCATATCTTTGTCTTCACTGTTTATTGTGTCCCTGTGTAAAAAAATGATAGATTACCATAAAAATGTCAATTTTTATAAAATATTCCAAAGTTTTTCTATGTCAATCTACAGACAGTGATCTGAAGGAGCTTTTCATATCTTTGTCTTCACTGTTTATTGTGTCCCTGTGTAAAAAAATGATAGATTACCATAAAAATGTCAATTTTTATAAAATATTCCAAAGTTTTTCTATGTCAATCTACAGACAGTGATCTGAAGGAGCTTTTCATATCTTTGTCTTCACTGTTTATTGTGTCCCTGTGTAAAAAAATGATAGATTACCATAAAAATGTCAATTTTTATAAAATATTCCAAAGTTTTTCTATGTCAATCTACAGACAGTGATCTGAAGGAGCTTTTCATATCTTTGTCTTCACTGTTTATTGTGTCCCTGTGTAAAAAAATGATAGATTACCATAAAAATGTCAATTTTTATAAAATATTCCAAAGTTTTTCTATGTCAATCTACAGACAGTGATCTGAAGGAGCTTTTCATATCTTTGTCTTCACTGTTTATTGTGTCCCTGTGTAAAAAAATGATAGATTACCATAAAAATGTCAATTTTTATAAAATATTCCAAAGTTTTTCTATGTCAATCTACAGACAGTGATCTGAAGGAGCTTTTCATATCTTTGTCTTCACTGTTTATTGTGTCCCTGCGTAAATAAATGATAAATTACTGAAAAAATGGTAAATGAAAAATGTCAATTTTTACAATTTTCATAAAATATTCCAAATTCTTTACGACATTAATCTATGGACAGTGATCTGAAGGAGCCTTCCATATCTTTGTCTTCACTGTTTCTTCGATGTAGCCTCTTGCTTTCGTCAGCATGCCATGGATTGGAAATCAGCCATTCGCGTTCCGATATCACTTTGTTCACCCAGATTTCTGAAATAAAATACCCAATTAAATATGAAAAATGATTAATTAAATAGATTGGACAAAGGGCAAAATACCGGTTGTGTTTATAAAACATTTAACGCTTTGTAGTGCTTGTCATATGCAACTTACAATTTGAATTAATGCAGCCTAATGGAGCTCAATAGACAGGTAAAATCGCTTGAAATCTTCTATAGTGAAGACAAGAGTATCGCATTTTTTCAAACATAATATTCCACTTAGTTGAAAGTATTTCAAGGCCCACTACATCTCCATAATAGTCCCAAAGCGACTTATTAAATAAATAGCATTTTTCCATTGATAGAGCTTACTGGAGCTCAATAAACAGGTCAAATTTTCCTAAATCTTATATAGTTGTGGGAGGGGTAGTATTGTATTTTTCCAACATTATTGTACGTATTTGAAAGTACAGTAAAACCTCGATAATTCGGCCCTCGAAAATCCGGACCCTCCAGTAATCCGGCCCGATTCTAAAAGTTGTATTTTTTTAGATAATAACTGATAAAGAATAACAGATACAATTTTACACACATTTACTGTAGTATTCATATAACTTGGCAGCGTGTAGCAGATGGGACTTGCTATATCTGAACCCAACATACTGCTGCCAAGTTATATGAAAACTACAGTAAATTCTATATTTACAGTCAAAATGAATACAGTACAAAATAGAATAGTACGTGTTATGATGTTGTAGATCCATCTTGTTTCCACTAATATGTAATATAAACTTTAAAAAAAAACACTTTTAAATGGAAATTAACTCACGTTATGGCGTGACGGCCGTTTCGCTCTGTTGTCTAGAGCATCGTCAGACGACCCACAGTACACTGACTTAGGGTATGAGTATGAGGGTTATGTATGTTGGAATGGTGATGGGGTGGGGGGATGAGTAGGCGGGAGGTTTGAAATTGGGATTATTTTGTCAAATAGAGTATGTGAGAAGAAGTTAAGTTGATCATTTAAAATGTTGTCAGGTTGCTGCTTTGCATGTTTGTAAATCTCATATTGTTCTAAAACATTGAGTTTCTGGCTTTTGTGAGTGAAGTGTAGTGTGTCTAAATTAGTGTCAATGTCTGTATAACTGTGGCCTGTTGAAATGATGTGTTCAGCAAAAGTGGAATGTGTGTTTGGGTGTGAGATGGCTCTTGTGTGTTCTTTGAATCTAGTGGTGAATGTCCTGCCAGTTTGTCCTATATAGAACTTGTTGCAGTCATCACATTTCAATTTGTAAATTCCAGATCTGTTGTACTTGTTTTGAGATGTTGTCTGAGAATGCAGGTGTTTTTTGAGTGAATTAGTTGTTCTGTAAGCTATTTTATATTTGAGTTTCCTGAATGAAGCTGCTATTTTATGAGTTTTGTTGTTGAGGTAGGTAAGTGTGATGAATGTATGGGGGTTGTCCAGATTTTATAACCATGAAAAATATTAGGAGAAAACAGAAAGAACATAACCTGATCATAACCACAGCTGACAAAGGCAACATCACAGTCATCATAAATAAAACAGAAATAGACACAAAAGTACAACAATTCATTACTATAATAATAAAATCATGGAACTAAAGAATGATCCCACTCCCAAGTATCAAACACAAATAAAAGATGCTGTCAATCGTACTCAACACATCATTCCTCACAGCCACAAAAAGCACCTCAAGCACATAAACCCATCAGCACCAAAACTAAATGCCTTACCAAAAATTCACAAAGCAGATATTCCCATCAGACCTCTCATAAATCACACACATGCACCTGCACACAAATTAGCAAAACTCCTAGATAAAACAATAAGACAGAACATAACATTCCATCAGCACACAGCAGTAAAAAATAACATAGACCTGATAGACAAACTACAAAAAATCCATATACCACACAATTCCACACTATCTTCTCTTGACATTACAAATCTTTACACCAATGTACCCATACATGAAACACTTCTTCACCTTAAACAAATGCTCATCCAAAACAATACACCACCTGAACAACTCCAAGAAATTTTAGACCTCACAACACTAGTTACCTCACAAAATTACTTCACATACAATAATAAATTCTATTCACAACCTCATGGCCTTCCTATGGGTTCCCCAATTTCTTGCATCCTAGCTGAAATCTTTGTCCACAATATAGAACAAAAACATATCCTACACAATACAGACAAAATCATCAGCTGGCACCGATATGTTGATGACATTCTAATTCTATACAAAGGCAATAAAAGACAAACTGAAATATTCCACACCAATCTCAATAAAATCCATCCCAATTTAAAATTCACCTTAGAACTTGAACACAATAATGGTATCAACTTCTTGGACATCACTATAACAAAGCAGGATCAAGCATTCAAAGCATTTAGAATTTACAGGAAACCCACAACAACTGATACAGTAATACATAACACATCAAATCACCCAACCCAACATAAACATGCCGCTTTCAATCACATGCTCCACCGACTAACAAACATTCCTATGTCACAAGAAGATTACAATATAGAATTGAATACTATAAAATACATAGCACAACAGAATGGTTACAAACACACACTAATAGACAAACTACTGCACAGAATATCAACAAAACCAATCACTCACACCAGCAACAAACAGAATGACAACCCCCATACATTCATCACACTTACCTTCCTCAACAACAAAACTCATAAAATAGCAGCTTCATTCAGGAAACTCAAATATAAAATAGCTTACAGAACAACTAATTCACTCAAAAAACACCTGCATTCTCAGACAACATCTCAAAACAAGTACAACAGATCTAGAATTTACAAATTGAAATGTGATGACTGCAACAAGTTCTATATAGGACAAACTGGCAGGACATTCACCACTAGATTCAAAGAACACACAAGAGCCATCTCACACCCAAACACACATTCCACTTTTGCTGAACACATCATTTCAACAGGCCACAGTTATACAGACATTGACACTAATTTAGACACACTACACTTCACTCACAAAAGCCAGAAACTCAATGTTTTAGAACAATATGAGATTTACAAACATGCAAAGCAGCAACCTGACAACATTTTAAATGATCAACTTAACTTCTTCTCACATACTCTATTTGACAAAATAATCCCAATTTCAAACCTCCCGCCTACTCATCCCCCCACCCCATCACCATTCCAACATACATAACCCTCATACTCATACCCTAAGTCAGTGTACTGTGGGTCGTCTGACGATGCTCTAGACAACAGAGCGAAACGGCCGTCACGCCATAACGTGAGTTAATTTCCATTTAAAAGTGTTTTTTTTTTAAGTTTATATTATAGAATAGTGTTGTACTAAACACAGAATCACAATACAGTAATTACAGTACGCACGCACACAACAGAACAATGACAATGTTCACAAAACTCATTACTGTACATTTTAAATGGTCTCTCGATGGTCCGGCTTTTACGTAAATCCGGCCTAACGGCCGCCCGTTTAGGCCGAATTATCGAGGTTTTACTGTATTTCAATGCCCACTAAACTTACATCTTTATAATGATCTCAAACCGAATTATTGAATAAATTGCATCTTTCCATTGATAGAGCTTCCTGGAGCTCAATAAACAGGTCAAACAGGTTAAATCTTATATGGTGGTGAAAGGGGTAGTTTTGTATCTTTTCCAACATCATTCCACCTAGTTGAATGTAACTCAAGGCCTAGTACATGTATATAATTATAGTCTAAAAGCGATTTATTGAATAAATTGCATCTTTCCATTCATAGAGCCTACTCTAGAACCGAATAAACTAGTGGAATGCACCTAATTCTTATACAGTAGAGACAGAAAAAAAAATAAAAAACATGCTTATTCACAACAACACAGCTACCGAACATATAAATGAAATAATAGACATCCTAAACATCATCACTCAACAAAATTACTTCACATTCAACAATAAATTTTACTCACAACCTGATGGATTACCAATGGGCTTACCAATATCCAGCATATTTGCTGAGATCTATAACGAACACTGCGAAAACACCCTCATACTCTTCAACAACAGATTCTCACAGAACATAATATACTGGCACAGATATGTAGATGACATTCTACTACTATACAGAGGGAACAAAAGACAATGTGAACAGCTCAATGCTACACAGTCTGAACAACACACCACTATCCACTGAAAATTACAACACTTAACTAAACACAATAAAATACCTAGCACAAGAAAACGGCTAGAAACATGACCTAATTGACAAACTCAACCATAAAATAATAACCAAAAAGCAAAACACCAACAAAAAATAAATCAAAATGACATACATTAACCCACAATCAAACAGACTAGCCAAAATCTTCAAAAAAGCTGGCCACACCATCGCATTCAGAACAAAAAACAAAATAAAAAATGCACTTGCACCAAAAACCACAATGAACACGAATAAATACGATCTCCCAGGGATCTACAAACTGAACTGCTCTGACTGTAACAAATTTTACATAGGACAAACAGGCCGCACATTCAAACAACGCTGCAAGGAACATTTACAAGCTTTACATACAAAAACAGAATCGACTTTTGCAGACCATATCATTCAAACTGGACACACTTTTACTGACATCACTACCAACTTACACATTCTATATATAAAATCTAAAGGACACGAACTCAACACCTTGAAACAATTTGAAATTTACAAACACACCACACACAATAAACAAAACATCCTCAACGAACAGTTAAATTTTAAATCACACAAACTTTTTGACCACATTATACAGAAACCACAGTTCTTCTAACCAACAAACCAACATCGATATTTAGGATGCCTTGAAGATGGGTTTTAACAACTCGAAAACGTTCGGCCTACAGAAGTAAGTGAAATACTACTTATTTTGATAAAAATTTGACTGAAAGTCGTTTAATTCACTTGAAAAGTTAAGAAAAAGGGTTGTATTTTTTCCATCATTACATCAAGTAATAAAGACTATTTCATGGCCCACTACGTCTTCTCAAAATCTTCTCTTGTAGAGAATTCTATTTTCTACTGAATGTAAGCGTTAACAAACCGATTAGCAATTATTGGAGATAAACTGATAAAAAATTACCAAGTTGTGAGAACTTTTTTGAGATTGCTACCCCTCCGACCCCAATTTTTCAGTCCTGTCACTCCTATAATTTTTGTTTAAAGGAAACGATTCAGTTATCATCTTGTAGGTCATTTCATTCTCTATAAATTGTGTTCTTTAAAAAAATCCAATACGATAAGTCGTTCAAAAGTTATGAACAAAAAACAAGAAATACTACCGATCCTGGGTTCAAGATTGCAATGTTTAAATCTCTGTAACTCCTTCAAAATTAAGGTTATAGGCACGTTTTAGTAATAATCTTGTAGATAATTTAATTTTCTACAGAAAAGGTCCTCTATTAAATTTAGTTACGTTGCGTTGTTTTGAAGTTATAAACGAAAATCTACAGAAAATATGAAATTCTTGTGTCCGCTTCTGTAAGAATCTGCCTTATAATTTCCAAGCACTTCGTAGAAATGACTGCCGAACATGACAAAGTGGACGCCCACACCATCTAGCGGTGTAAATAGAACTAAAAACAGACATTGCTCAAGTTTTTTGTAAATACTGGCCTTCTCCTTTATTTTATCGCAAAAATGCAAAAGACAAACTTTTTAGACAATAAAACGCACAATAAATGAATGATAACACATTTCTTCACACTCATTCGCATTATTCCACAATTTATCAAAAACTGAGCAAACCCTTTATTTACAGTGCTGATTGTTAAAATCAAAAGTGGCATTGTTCTAGTTTATTATGACTTTACTTCCCAATATTTTGCAAAAATACATAGGACAGAATTTTTAGATAATAAAACGCGCAATAAATTTCGTTATTAAACATAATCTTTTATTTATTCGCATCCATTAAAATTTATCAAAAACTAGAGTAAAACTTGGCCTACATATAGAGCCGAGAAGATTGAAATCGTAAATGGCATCGTCCAAGTTTTTTTTAAATATTGCCTTTAAAATTGGAAATGCATTTTGACAATTTTTCAGAGAATAAAACAAAAAACAAATAATTTCTTCTTGTATTCATGGATATCGATCCAGATACAGTTCATAAAAAAAAACTAAACAAACCATGGGGTCACAAAAAATGAGTTGTCATGATTCAATTCGTCGATATCAAATAAACGTTCGACTGACTTGACGTTTATTTGATGGAAATATGAAAAGAATATTACACTTTGTTCATAAAATATCTCCAAATACTCCCTTTGCATGTTAAACAGTTCAATACTCCTTTATAAAAATCCCAGGGTAGGTTGAAAGACAATAAAGTCGTACTCATCAGCTACTTCCAATTATTTTAATAATATCGGATCTTACCCTTCAACGTATCAAAAATATTAATATATTTTTTTTTACTTTTTCTAATGTCTAAAAATAATATTATCACATATTTTACAATAGAATTTAGCCACAATTCGTAAAAAAAGTTTCTTCTAATACCCTCTTAAAGTAGTGTGAACCAAACAATTTATTCAAATTTACAACTTTACTGTTGATCGTATCTCAAAAACTTACTGGACAAAATTTATAGAACAAAGAATTCGCTACAAATATTGTCTTGTCATGTTTTACTGTCAGATTGAGCATTAAGGCACAAATTTGACAAAATGTAATACATTCGTCTAAAACTTCATCTCGCCAGCAAGATGCTAAACGCTTTATCGCTTTGAAATTCCACAGAGATATTATACTGCACTTGTATGCTATCTAGCGAAGAAACGACAAACTAATTAAAAATAGTACCAAAATTCAACGCCAGATAGCGCAACCTGTCACTCACGATCGCTATCGGTCCAATGCTTGGCAAGCATTATCAAAGCTATCGGTCTATTGTGATATTTGGTAAGAGAAACTTGATTCTTCTCTTATTACAAGTGAATGACCATTTACACTTCACTGTTACTCATAATTACGCTAACAATGAGCTTACTGAGCAAATACTAATGTATTGTTTGTTTTTATTGTTGCTGATACGTTTTTCTTTGATAATTCCTTGAAACTACGAGTTTAAAACCGTTCATTACTCTCTATTATGTAATAATTTTGGTTTTTAGTTTACAACTCGAATAATTATTGAGGTAGATAGAATTTTCTGCGTATTATCATTTTTCTTTCCTTTGATGAATTGGTTTGGTTTAAATGCCAGTTCAAAATAGTCGATTGGGAGATTCAAAGGACTAGCTTACTGACAAGACACAAAGCTAAAGATTCTAAAAACAATTTTAAAGTGGGAAAATGACAGAATCCTCAAACAAGACATGAAATATAGCTTGATTACCGTACTCACGTTTTAGTTCTTTGAGAGTTCCAGCTTGTCCTCCGTATTCATTGGGCAAAATCTCTTTTGGAATGAAGTCATACAATGTGGATGAGTTTGGTATATGAAAGTGTAGCTGCAAAAAAAGAAAAACTATGAGCATAGCTACACAAAAAATAAATATTGGAACAGAATTATTAAAAATTTAGATAAAAATGTGAATGAAAAATATAAAACCAATAGAACATGATTACAAACTACCAAACATGAGAGGTTGAGAGCTGCTTGTTCATTTACCTATACCTGCTTTAAAATTGCATTGCAATTGTATTTGTAATTCAATATTTATTAACTTTGTAATTTGTAGTTTGTTTTATTCTCTACACAGTTTGTGGTTTAAGTTTTTTTGGCAAAATAATGAACAAAATCAGTTTTTTAAACTTTTTTTTTTTTTTTTTTTAGGATGAAGCCCACATAGGTCTGATACCTGTGCGTGGGTAATGAGTTGGATGATGGTGATTGATGAGTTGGACCTACAGTTTTAGGTGGGTTCCAAACCACCGGGAAGTGATTTCACAGCAGAGAACCGTGTCTTTTTTGCTGGACAATCTAATCGGTCACCGTTACAAACAGGTCCTACGAGAACGCAGCTTATCTCTCTGATTGAACAGATACCAGCTACGGCTCGTGGCTATCACTTCTAAGCTAAACCATCAGTGTCATTTTTTAATTCAGCAAGGGTTTTTTTAGGCGAATTATTGAATAAATAGCATTTTTACAGCTTATTGAAGCCCAATAAACAGGAATATTGGCTTAAATCTTGGCTTATAGTGGTCACAGGAGGAGTAATATATTTTTTTAGACATTATTTCACGTAGTTCAAAGTATTTCAAGGCCCACTACATGTTCATCATAGTCCCAAAACAAATTTTTCAATAAAGTCATTTTTCCATTAATATAGCTTCCAGGAAAAATTGGCTCAAATCTTATAGGTTTTTCAAAATATTTCGATCCCTACTACATCTTCATAATTTTCCCCAGGCGAATTATTTAATAAATAGCATCTTTCCTTTAATATAGCCTTCTGAGAATCCATTTGGTAATAATACTCCAGCAGTTACGTTCTCATTTTGTAATTCCATTTTCATTTATACCGTGCTTGAGTCCAATTTGTAGTTCAATTCAGTCCCTACAAATTTTGTTCAGTGTCTTTTTGCAATTAAATGAAGGATAAGGTAAATATTTTCTAAATACAGTAGTATAACTATGTCACATTCAACCATCGGCACTGTGAATGCAGGGCTTGTTTATTTTTTCTAAATTTTGGCTTAATGCGAATAGATACAAAAAACGCGTTGATAAGATTTGCTGCCCGTTTTATTCTCTACAAAATTGGTCTTTTGCATTTTTGCAATAAATCGAAGGATAAGGTCAGAATTAACAAAAATCTGGAGGAATGTCTGATTTTTAGTTCCAACTACGCCGCTAGATGGTGTGTGCGTTCACTTATCAAATTCCGTAGTCTCCTTCACGGCATGAATTTGGCTTGGAAGTAGCTCAAATTACTACTACCGTACTTCATAAACCGGGGCGTTGAAATTGTAGCTTGTTTAGTTTCTTGTTTATAACTTTTAAACTACGCATCGCAGCTGAATTTAGCTAAGGACCTTTTTTGTAGACAAAAAAATTGTCTATAAGACTGGTACATTAACGTGAATGTGGTAGGATTGAAATTGGCGTTGAAATTGTAGCTTGTTTAGTTTCTTGTTTATAACTTTTAAACTACGCATCGCAGCTGAATTTAGCTAAGGACCTTTTTTGTAGACAAAAAAATTGTCTATAAGACTGGTACATTAACGTGAATGTGGTAGGATTTAAACAGCTAAAAATATTGAGGTAGAACTGTGATTTTGAATCAGGGATCGGTAGTTTTTCTAGTTTTTTGATTGTAACTTTTGAGCCACACATCGTAGCCGAATTTAGTAGAGGACATATTTTGTAGAGTAAAAAATTACCTACAAGACTATTTCTCAAACGTTTCTCTAAAATCAATGACAAAGAAGTTACGGAGCTGAAAATGCTGAAAAAATTGTATAAATCCACCCCTCACTCAGAAGAAATACATTTTCAGTGTTTTCGCTTTATAACTTCCGAACGATTGGATGTTTTTTAATCATTCTAGCGTGATTTTGTTGAAGTAGTTATTTGTAGAAAATATAATTTATTCAAAATTAAAAAACAAGAATTCTCGAACCAAAAATTGGTAGTTTTTCGTCCACAGCTTTCAAAAGACTTATCATAGCTAAATTTTGTTGAAAACAGGATAAAATTGCCTACAAGATAAGCACTCGAAATTGATAACAGAAATTGAAGGAGTTACTGGGTTGTAAAGTTTAGGTGGAATCACAATCTTTAAAAGTTCTTACAAAATGTTAGGGTAATTCGTTAACAATTATTTGTCTGTAAGTCTAAAAGGTGCTGATCCACCAAAAGTGTGTGCGCAACATGGTGTACTGCACATTTTGTGTGAACTTTCAGTTTCCGAAGGCTCTGTTGAGCAGCCCTGCCACACCAAAAGAAAATTGTTTCGCACTCAATATGTTCGCGCACAAAGAGTTGTTTGCGGATGTATGGCGCCAACCAGTTCAACTTCTTATATCGCTTTGTTTACTTTTGTCTGGATCGTCTGACTCGGCCACCTTCTTTCCGGTCAATAATGACATCATCCTTTTTATAAAATTCACCCAACCCCAAAAATGCGTAAAATTAGAGATAGATGAATTTCGATTTCAGATTCGGGTTTAGCACCCTAAAATTAATAAGAGTCGGGGCTGTTTTTTGAAAATAATCAAAATTGAAAAAGTTTTCTCTTGGTAACAAAATTTAATCTATTCATGTTATGACTATACTAGAAATAGCACATCAATACTGAAGCTCATTGCTATTTAGTATCCAACATGCTTTGCCAGGAGGAGGATGTAATTCTGAGCTCGACTGTGTGTATTATTTTACCTAAATTACGAAAAAAGCGTCGGGAAAATCCGCGTATTTGGGTCTGACCTTTTAAAAAAAGAAGGCAACCAAAAACTTTTTGGAAGAGTTGAAAATACATCCTCTCATTTTTTCAATTAATAATAAGGCATTCAAATGATGGCATTTTTTGTATTAACTGCCTATTTAAAAAAAATTGAGTTAATATTTGAAGTCAGCTGTTCTAAAGAATTTTTATAATATAACTAGCTATTGTGCCCGTCCTTCGTACGGATTATGTTTAGAAATAACACTAAATAATTATGTTTCGGCCTTTTTGATAGCAACGATCATGAAGTTGTTAGCAGCTTGCAGTTGTTAAATCGCACAATACTTGGTTTTTAAACGTTTATTACTCTGTTAAAAAAAAAGTTAATTTAGTTTTTTATAGCTAAAGACATTGTCAATAATGTTTTCAATACAGTTCAATAACTAAAATCCCGATCGATGCTCTCGTTTTTGAGGAGAAGGCCGCGTAAAATGCCTTTGGGGCCGTGACAGACAGACAGAAAGTGAGATAAGACTATTTTCGGCTTATTTAATGTATAAAACGTAAAAATAACCAAAAAATATACAATTCTGATAAATGTACAGACAAAACTCTAATTTTATTTATATAGAAGATTATACTGGCCCAAAGTGTTAACCGAGTGAAATGAGTGTTAACCTGCTAACTCCAAAACAAAGTTAGAGTTCTACAGTAGCTACCTTTGAAAAAGCACAAGAGCATGCACTTTTTTATAGTCTAGTTTCTTCTTTCAGACATTATTTTTTCAAGCTAGAAATGCGTGTATGGTTTTGAATTGAAGATAAACATTGCCAGATTACTTTCATACCCAATTTCACTATCACTAAACTTATCTTTTTTTTAAATGTCAACATTTTTTTGTAAAATTCGCTTCATGCTTATTGATTCAAAAATAACGTCCAAAGTAAACTAAAAAAAGCCTGTTTTCACCCCTTCTTTCAATCTATAGGCAGAATTTATATTGTGAATAAAAATTTATTTATTTATTTATTTATTCAATACATACAAGAAAAAGCTCACAGACATAAGCAGAAAGTCCATTAAGAGCCTTATTGACATTTTACTTAAGCACTATTCAAACAAAAGAAAAAGAAAAAACAAAAAGAAATACATCACTTCATTAGATCAGAAAAACTAAAAAAAAATAATGATAATAATAAGATTAGAAGAGACGATATATGAGGTAAGGTACGGTACTATACAACAGAAAATTAGTTCTGTATAGAAAATTCTCAGTAGAATAATTTAAAATTTCACAAAAAAGGTAGGTAGCTTATCGATTCAAGGTTTAATGGAGACAAGGGAATGACACGCAGCCCAATATTGGTTGTAATAAACAATATTTTTTTTTTTTTTGAGGATGAAGGCCACATAGGTCTGAGACCTGTGCGTGGGTAATGAATTGGAGGATGGTGATTGATGAGTTGGACCTACAATTTTAGGTGGGTTCCGAACCACCGGGAAGTGATTTTACAGCAGAGAAATAGTCTTTTGTGCTGGCCAATTCAATCGGTCACCCTTACAAAGAGCGCCCGGGAGTTTCGTAGCTCATCTCTGATTGAACAGATACCTGCTACGGCACTATTCATACATTGTGATTTCACTTGGTACCACAATCTAACAACTTTATGCTTTTTATTTAACTTGAACTTTTTAATTTTTCTACTAAAATATTGCAATGCATGTAAAATCAAATCAATCAAAAAATCAAATTCAAATCAACTACAAAATTACTTAAGTTAAACTATGAACGATTATAAATGCGGACCGAGCAATACAGTAGTTGTAGACAGAATGAAAAGTGAATGCGAACACAGAATGTTTACGGTCTGGTAGCGGAAGCAAAAATATTGTTGGAAACATTGTGAGCACAGGCTGACCTTGAAATAAGTTCAGCGCAAAATGTTCGTCAACAACCGCTTGGAGTGCGCGAACTTTGTGCATGTTTGCGGTACCTGCTACACCAAAACGAAACATCGGAAAGGAACACTGTGCCACACAGTTGCGCACTCCGGTGGATCCGGGCCTTTTTAATAGCTTCTAAATATTTCTTCAAGCTCATTTTTGTAGAGAATAAATTTTCTACGAGACAAAAAATCACTACCGTGTACGTAATCAATGAAAATGTCTTATAGGTCTTCAAAAATGGTTGAAAACTTGCATCCACCAGCAATATAGTCTTAACATAACATATCTACATAAATAACATAAACATATAAGAAGCTGTATTTGATAAAAAGGGAGACTTTGCACCAACGTAACATAAAACATGAGAAGCTGCTTTATATTAATCCCAAGACGAATTATTAAAACAATAGCATTTTTCCATTGATATAGAGACTACTGCAGCTCAATAAACAGGGAAAATTTGCCTTAATCTTATATACAGGAGACAGATGAAGTACAGAATTTTTTTAAACATAATTTTAGGGAGTTGAAAGTATTTCAAGGCCTACTAGATCTCCATATTAGTTTCAATGCAAATTATTAAATAAATTGCATATTTCCTATTACAGCTTACTGGAGCTCAATAAACAGGTCAAATTGGCATAAATCTTATATAGTGGTGAGAGCGGGTAGTATTGTATTTTTTCCAACATGCATTATTTCACGTATTTTAAAGTATTTCAAGGCCCACTGAATCTTCAAATAGGAGCTCAATAAACAGGTTAATCGATTTAAATTATAAATAGTGGTGAGATGGGTGGTAGTGCATTATTTCCTAGAATATTCCACGTATTGAAAAGTATTTCAAGGCCCACTGCATCTTCATAATAGGCTCAAGGCGAATTATTAAAGAAATTGCAGGTTACTGGATCTCAACAAACAGGTCAAATTGGCCTAAATTTTATATATGTGGTGGGAGGGGTTGTTTTGTAGTTTTTTAAACATTATTTCACATAATTTAAAGTATTCCAGGGTCCACCACATCTTCATAATGATCCCAAAGCGAATTATTAAATAAATTGCATATAAATAATTTCATATATGAATTTTAAATGAGTTGGAATATCATTCTAAAATATAATCTCAAAAACAGTACTTCTTGTCCGTTTTATTATTTACAAGTATTTCCTATGCACCTTTGCAAAATAATGAGAACTAAAGCTGTTATTTAGAATAATATAGAACAATGTCACTTTCGATTTTAACAAAATCGGCATACCGGTAGTGATGAAGGTTTTGTTTAGTTTTTGATAAATTGCGGCTTAATGCGGATAAATACGAGAAACTATGTTATTAGCCTACAAGATTTGTTGTTTATTTAATTTTCTAAAAATAATGTTCGCGATATAATAAGATATTAGGTCAATATTTTGAAAATACTTGATCAATGCCACTTTCAATTTCTATCATCGGCGTTGTGAACGCAGGGTTTGTTCAGTTTTATAAAGGTTTTGATAAATTGTGGGTTAATGCGGATAGATTTATAAGAAAATGTTTTATTATAACATTTATTGTGCGTTGTATTGTCTACAAATTTTGATCTTTGCATTTTCGCGATAAAATGAAGGATAAGGCCAGTATTTACAAAAATCTGGAGTAATGTCTGATTTTTAGTACTAATTGCGCCGCTAGATGGTGTGGGCGTTCCCTTTTCCAATGTAGCAGACTCACGGCCAGTCATTTGGAATGACGGATGGAGCTCAGCTTTTACCAAAATGGAAGTCCACGCCAACTTGCGTAGTTCCTTGAGTTTTTCATTTATAACTTTAAAACAAAGCATTTTAGCTCAATTCATGTTACAACCTTTCTTGTAGACAATAAATTTTCCTATTAGATGATGCATACAACGTTATCATAATTATAACTATCAGCAAATGAGTTACACGAATAACAATAAGGGGAAGAATCGAAATTATGATCAAATCAAATTTATTCCATTCAAAAATCATGATACATACATAATACAGGCGTTGTATAAAGATTCATTTGAACCACTTAATTAGCCTATAACATGAAATGTACATGATCGAAGAATTGGTAGTTCTCTTATTTTTCATTTATTACTTCCAAAACGTGCATTGTAGGAGAATTTGATAAGGAATATGTTTTGTAGAGAATTACTTTTTCTATTATAGTATACTTTTTCTTTGTCTCTGAAACAAGAAATAAGGGAGCTAGCTACAAGGGTATATAAGTGGGGGTAAGTTTTGTCTACCTCTATCTTGGGAAAGCCCTTCCTAAGCCTTTTTCTCGTGAATTCCTACAAGGTTCAATAACTTTGTCTCTCGTGAGTTTTGCCGTATAAAAAAGTTGTATTTTTTATTATGTGTGGTCAAAGTTGAGAAAAAACTAAAACATTGTTCATTTTTAGGTCTTACCAAAAGTGGTTAAAAAATTTGAGTTCTGTAGGCCTACAGTTTTTTTCACTAACTCAAACATTGTTTGAAAAAGCACAGAAGCAACTTATAATTTGTTGTTCCAAATCTTTCAGTCTATTCCTTCTCATGATGAATTATCATTCTAGTTGCAGGAGTTGTTCTGTATTTTTTTAAATTATTCTAACGAGTTTCAGAGATTTCATGACCTCATCCTTATAGAATTCACAAAGCGTATTTAATTCATTCCATTTTTGCATTGACATAGCTAACTGGACCTGGAATTACATTTCCACAATAATGAACTTGAGCAAAATTAAGCAGGAATGCACGGTTTAGAATAATTTGTAAACGATAAACTTTAAACAATCATCGCTTCATAATTTTGAGCTCTGTAACACCTTTGTCTATTATTATTAAAACATATGTCTGTACTTTCTTATAGATAATTTCATGCTCTACAAAAAAGGTCATTAGCGAAATTCAGTTGAAATTCGTCGTTTAGGAGCTGTTTACGAAAAACTAGATCGACTACATATTTTTGCATCCCAAAATCGCCGTTGCGTTAGATGTGAAAGTCTTGTGTTCTCGGCTGGCTCCTAAAAATTATCCTCAAACGCCATAGCATGGAGCTTCAGCGGTAGACCGGTTCTGTGAGCTGTGAAAAAGTCAGACACTGCATAGCTTTCTATTCGTACGGTATTGAAGCTAATAAAACCTACCGCTTGTTTTTCACTTATTACAATAATTTTTCTTCTCGTTTAAATCGCTGTTAATAGAATGTTATAGCAAGAGTGAATAGAGTAAGAAGTGAATCAAAGTTTCATTATTTTCATTCGAGAAAGTTACTAAAATACGACAAACTCGTTAACATTTAATATTTTTAATTCATAATAATATATCAGATAAGTTATATAATCTATTATTATGACTAGTATAATATGATTATGTTGCTTTCATGGAGCTTGACATATTCGTGTAATTTTGCGTGAATTACTTAATTAATTGCCTTTCCCCATTGATATTGCTTCCTGGAACTCAAATAAACGGGTAGAATTGGCTATAATCTTTTATACTGGTGACAGGGAATGTATTGTATTTTTTTAACATAATCTCAGATTATTGAAAGTATTTCAAGGCCCATTACATCTTCATATTAGTCCCAAGGCGAATTATTATATAAATTGCATTTTTTCATTCCTGGATTTCTTGTTCCATGACGAACTGCGTTGGTAATATTAACTTTTCAAGATGGGCCTTGAAGATGGGTTTTAACAACTCGAAAACGTTCGGCCTACAGAAGTAAGTGAAATACTACTTATTTTAATAAAAATTTGACTGCAAGTCGTTTAATTCACTTGAAAAGTTAGCATTTTTTTATTTAAAGAGCCTATTGAAGCTCTATAAAAACAGTAGGTAAAATTGGTCTAAATCTTATATACTGGAGACAGGTGAAGTATTGTAATTTTAAACAAAATCTCAGGTATTCGAAGGTATTTCAAGGCTCGCTACATCTTTATATTAGTCCCAAGACAAATCATTAAATAAATTGCATTTTTTCATTTAAATAAAGAGCCTACTGCAGCTTTTTATGAAGCTCTACAATCAGGTAAAATTGGCCAAAATCTTATATACTAGAGACAGGTGAAGTATTGTATTTTTTTTAAATAATTTGAGGTATTTAAAAGTATTTCAAGGCTAACTACATATTCATATTAGTCCCAAGACGAATTATTAAATAAATTGCATTTTTCTATTAAGACAGCCAACTGAAACCCAATCAATATACAGGTAAAATTGGCCTTAACAAAAACAGGTGAAGTATTGTATTTTTTTAAACATAATTTCAGGTACATATTTGAAGATATTTCAAGGCCCATTACATCTTTATATTAATCCCAAGACGAATTATTAAATAAATTGCATTTTTTAATTGATAGAGCCTATTAAAGCTCAACATACAGGTAAAATTGGCTTAAATATTATATAATGGAGATAAAGGAAGTATTGTATTTTTTTGAACATAATCTAAGGTAGATAAAAGTATTTCATGGCTCAGTACTTCTTTATATTGGCCCCACAAATAATTATTAAATAAATAGAATTTTTCATTGATGGAGCCCACTGGAGCTGAATATAAACAGGTAAAATTGGCCTAAATGTTAAATACTGGAGACAGGTGAAGTATTGTATTTTTTAACATCATTTTAGGTAGTTGAAAGTATTTCGATCCCTACTACATCTTCGTAATTGTCCCAAGGCAAATAATGTTAAATTAATAACATTTTTCCATTCATATATATACAGCCTACGGTACCGTACTAAAATTCCATTTGGGATTGTGCTCCATCAGTTATGTTCTCATTTTGTTATTCCATCTTCATTTATTCTGTGTATAAACTCCATTAGTACGGTATCTCGATTTATTCTCTACAAATCTTGTTCAATAATGTTTTGCGATATAATGAAGGATAAGTTTAATATTTTGAAAATAGTCTAACAATGACACTTTCGATTTCAACCATCGGTTCTGTGAACACAGGGTTTGTTCAGTTTTTGATAAATTGTGACAATGCGAATAGATACAAGAAAGTATGTTATAAAAAGATTTGTTTTCCGTTTTATGTTCTACAAATTTTGTCCTTAATGTTCGCGATATAATGAGATATCAGGTCAGTATTTCAAAAATACTTGAACAATGTCACATTCGATTTCAGTCATCAACGCTGTTTGTTCAGTTTTTGTTAAATTGTGACTGAATGCGGGTGGATAAAATAAGGTATTTTATTTCAAGATTTGTTGCCCGTTTTATTCTCTACAAATTATGTTTACTGCATTTTTGCGAAATAATCAAATATAAGGCCAGTATTTTAAAAAAAACTTGAGCAATGTCTTCTTTAGTTCCGATTACTCCGCTAGGTAGCGTGGGCGTTCCTTTTCTCTAATATTCTGCAGTCATCTCCGGCTGAGCTTGGCTTTGAAGGTGAAAGCTCACCTTTAGAAGCCGAGAAACAAAATTTGGTAGTCCACTTGATTTTTCGTTTATAACTTCTAAACAACGCATCGCAGTTAAATTTAATTAGAAGCAATTGTTGTATACAACAAAATTACCTACAAGATGAATTTTTTCAATTGCTTTTACAATAATTAACAAGAAAGTTACAATGCTTAGAATGTGGGGTAGAATTGCAATCGTGAACCAAGAATCTGTAGTCTTTTTAAATGTTTGATCAAAACTTTTAAACACCGCATCGTAGCTGAATTTGGTAGACGACAATTTTTGTAGATACGGTAATTCAATTTTCCACAAGTTAATTATTTTAATTTATTTTTACAATGACAAAACAAAAAGTTACAAAAGGCTGAGAACGTAGGGTAAAACTGCAATCGTGAACAAAGAATCGGTAGTCTTTTTATTTTGTTTATAACTTCCAAAAAACGCATCCCAGCTAAATTTAGTAAAGTACCTTTTTTTGTAAACAATTTATTTTTCTACAAAACTTTTACTTAATCTGTTTTGCTTCTTTACCCAAACAGAAGAGTTACATAGCCGTAGATGTAGGCTAGGAAAATAATTCTTGGATAAACCGTCACATAAAATAAGCATCAGAAGTACAAATTTTGATTTTTTCATGCTTATTTCGCACAAGATTCACTGCTATTAATGTTTACACGATTTACAACATAGGTTTTACACAGTTATAAACAAGACTAAGTGTAAACCACTGAGCGAAAACCCCTTAAATGGTGCTAAATTTTTTTTAAACTAATATAATTAAATAAAATTATTTAAATTTAAAATAAAGCCTGCTTTATATTAAAATAAATGAAATATTGATAAAATACTATTATGAAATATTCTTAATTGATAAATTTATTCCTGGATTTCTTGTTCCATGACGAACTGCGTTGTTAATATTAACTTGTTATGTGAATTTATTCTAATTAATGTGTTTTCCTTACCATTTGAGCCACATCTTTTTTCATAAGAGGCCTGAAGAGGAGCATAACTCTTTCTAAGATTGGAAGTGTGTTGATTATGTGTATTTGCCTCAGCTTTACCGGATGAGCTTCCTGTAAATAATACATTTCTTCAATAATTATTAAACTATTAATTGATCAATAAGAACCCTTTTTAGGATTGAAAGACAAGATTTTAACTAATTAGGACTTGCCAGATCAGTGGCGTAACGATAATGGAGCGAGTGGAGCAGTCGCTCCAGGGCGCAAGGCTCTGAGGGGCGCACCGTTCTTGAGAGAAAATTGCCTTTTACTTACAACAAATGGATTACTATAATGTACTGTATGTTATTATATTCCGTTTTCCATTATATTACATACTATATAATATATTGTTTGATAACAAATTAAGATGGTATAGTCATAGTGATAAGTTTTTTTTTCGGAGGATGAAGCCCACATACGTCTCAGACCTGTGCGGGGGTAATGAATTGGATGATGGTGATTGATTTGGACCTAGAGTTTTAGTTGGGTTCCGAACCACCGGAATAGTAGCAACATACAAAAAAAATTACTGGTAATGGAAATTTGTTAGTAAATAGAGCTATAATAAGGCTATAATTAATGTTCTTGAATTCAGTGAAAATTCAAGCTACAAAATCGTTTGCACTGCCGTGAGCAGCCCAATCTGGTAGTGAATTTGGGGGGGGGGGGCATCGTAAGCCACTTCGTCTGCTCCAGGGCGCTTGAAACCTCGGTACGCCACTGTGCCAGATTGTATATAGTGTTTCAGTAGGAATATATAAACAGTGTAAAATAAAATAAATTTATGAAAAAGTTTACGTTTTTGTCAACAAATAACATTTTAAATTGTGCCAATAACAGCCAACACAAGAAACTTCGAAAAAATACTACTATTGCTATTGTCCATCTTCGATATGAACTCGTTAACCGTTTCTGATTGTTGGCAAGAATCGAGCCTTTGATTCATTTTACTGTCGAGGACATTACTGATTTATTAGAATTAGACAAGTTTTGAAAGGTCTGTGAAAAGCGTTCCTACTTGCCTATTTTTTTTAAGGATGGAGCCAACATCTCAGAACCTGTGCGCTGGTAATGAGTTAGATGATGGTGATTGATGAGTTGGACCTACATTTTCAGGTGGGCTCCGAACCACCGGGAAGTGATTTTACTGTTGAGAACAGAGTCTTTGATTTGAGAATTGAGAGTACGGAGACCAAAATCTTTTACAACTGGCCCAAGTTCGAAGAATCGTTGTTTCTAGCTTTAGAGCGATTCATCAATATTGTTGTGGAGATAGAAAGAAAGAACAGTGATTTTCAGCGTCAACTGCTGTGTCAATATTGATTTCTGGAAGCAATTAATTACTCTCCTCCTCGCCTTGTAGTTTATCTTGTGACACCTGTAGAATATTTAATTAGAACCTCATGGAATTTTATCGAATATTGTAGAATGTCTTATCTGTTTATTTAGAACTCCATGGAATATTTTAGAAAAATCTCCATCTTTCTAGTTCAAATAAAACATATTTAAAGCGAGCGCTTAGTTTTATTCTTGTTTGAACTTTTTCAAGACAACAAGTGACAGTTCTGTTGTTAAAGTGATAATCGCCATGTATTGTGACTTATTAGTAAGAATTCCTTTACCTTTTATACGAATACGAGTGGACTCTACTCTTAGCTATTATTGTATTATGGACTTTTGCTATTTAAGTTAATTATTGTTCTTTTTAGACGTTCTTCTTGAATTGGACAGTTTATTGAACAGTTATTATTTAATATTAGATCGGCCTTATGACATTTAGTGATTGATTTTTGCACTAAGTGAGGGCAAACTCATCCTACCTCATAGTTCAATCTATTTACTGTATGTGTTTATGACTTCAATATATGAATTTTTAAATTCATTTTTTATTAATTATATTCACCCACCTGTACGTACTGCATCTGTTTGCGTAGTGAGGGCAGACTCAACCTAGTCATGTGCCTGAGTGAGAATCCGGTCATGTCAAAAATGGGCACCTCCCCACTGGGCAACTCCTTCTCGGTCTTGATTCGGGTGTCGGCGATGTCGAAGAAAGTCCTCACGTAGTCCAGGTGGTTGAACTTGTCGGTGTCGGGGTCCTCCAGCCTGTAGACGAACACTTTGTAGCCCTCCGGCGTGGTCTTCGGCAGGGGAATTATGTCACTGAAAATAGCTATTTGTGTAACTAGAGTGCAAAGCAGCGTTTTTCTGCATCGAGAGAAACAGTTTTTTTCACAAGCCGAAGGCGAGTGAAAAAAGTTTCTCGAGTGCAGAAACAATACTTTGCACTCGTATTACACATTAAATTTTTCCTACAGTAATGTATAAAGTAATTTAAACAGAACAAAACAAGACATACATAACCTAACAATTCCTCACATAACCTATCTTCGAATCAAATCGATTTCAACAACAACTACAACAACTATTTCGCAGCTGAAGCAGAGTAGCCAACCTATTTTTGAATGCAGAATAGGGAACCTGCGTATTACATGCTCACTATTTTGTGTTGTTAGGTTGCAAATCTGGAGTTCGGAAAAGTACTTTCCTGCACTGATGCAGGAATAGACTATTTTGCGTGCTACAGTTAGTGCAAAAATAGGCAATTTTTCGGGTCACTATAGAAGAACAATATTAACATTATTATAAAAGTTTTGATGCTCTCCTCCGTTGACAAAACTCTAGGGGTGAAGAATAAGGGGTTAAAATAGATAGTGTATGGAAAAGTTTGAAAGAGGAGGAGGAGGAGGAGTATGGAGAGAAGTAGGAAAGGCGAAACTTTAACGCTGAAGAATATGGGATTTAAGGACGGGGAGGCGGAGTAAGAGGAGGAATTAAAGGAGGAGGAGGAGGACGAGGAGGAATTGGAGGAGGAGGAGGAGGACGACGAGGAGGAATTGAAGGAGGAGGAGGAGGAAGAGGAGGAGGAGGAAGAGAAGAAGAGGAACAACAACAAGGAGTAGATAAGGAGAGGAAGAGGAGAAAAGTAAGACAGAAGAGGGAAAAGCAGGAGTAAAAGAAAAGAAAAGGAAGAAAGAGGTAAATAAGAAGGTGGAGTAGGGCGAGGTGGTTGATGAGGAGGATGGGAAAGAGGATGAGAAGGAGGTTGTGGAGGAGTAAGAGCAGAAGGATTGCAGAAGGAGGAGGTGGAGGGAGAAGAAGAAAAAATAAAAGTATCACTTGTGAGATTAGGAGTATTATGTCTCTGACATCAAGGCGAAGAGGTCTTTGCAGAAGGTATAAAAACGCTAGCACCCCGTTTAGACAGGTGTATACATATGAAGATTATGCTGTAGAGGTATTGTTTACCAAAAATCAAAGGCCTTTTCTCCAGGTCAATGTGTCTCTTTAATTATTGAATGACGTAATGATATAAAAATTAGATTTTCACAGAATTGATTTTTATCCAATGGCTAAAAAGTGCTCCTATTTGTATTAAGATATCCGTAATCCAATACACTTGATATTGTCAATAAACCACATTTTTTATTAATAAATTATAGTAGACTACCTCGTTCATACATTATGTGGTTGAAACAAAATATCAAATTCTTTTAGTTATGGATATCTAACACAATGTCACCGTCTCAATGTCATCAATACGAAGAACAAGATAACTTGAAAAAAAAAGTTATATTGTCTGTCATTACATAACATAAATTCTTAGTTTTTCATTTCTTATTAATTATTTTGATGACTTACATAATTTTGAATACATTTTGTATGCTAGGCAGAAGTGGATCTCTGTTCTGAAAGAATTCCTGGCTATCTGCTCTCATTGTGAAAAATTTCTCCAGTGTCATTTTGGTTTGCTCGATGCTGTTATTACTACAATGCAGGAATCGACTCAGGAGATGATCATCTGTGAAAAAAAACAAAAATAAAATCAGTAGGCAAAACTATTAATAAAAAACATCGAATAAAACAAACAGCATTATTTATTTAACAATTAAATGGATTAAGGTTATTTATTTGTTTAAATAATTTAAAAATAAAAAATAAAATAGTAAATTAAAACAAATTATAAATTTAAAACAAACACTAAATTTTAAAAAATTCAATTGAACAATTATTGTTTCAATCAAACATTATTTTTGTTTAAGTTTACTGTTTTACCCTTGAGTAATTCTTCGGGGTAGAAACAATTACACACACATAAAAGCACCGATTGAAAGATATTCATCTTTAATGAACACACACACACACACACGTGACACACAATAGTATAAAACGGAAGTTGTGATCACATGACACAAAAACATGACGTCACATCGTCAGAGTAACAAACTTAACAATTTTCATCACTTACACGATGGTTCGGAACCTTCTTCACCATGTTTCTCATAATGAGGCTGGAACTACCCGTGAGGGTCTCTTCATCATTAAAAGCTATACGATTATTTTAATATTTGACAATCTAGATAATATTTTTTTAGCCTGCATATTGAATTCATTTTTTTTTCTGAGGATGAAGCCCACATAGGTCTGAGACCTGTGCGTTGGTAATGAGTTGGATGATGGTGATTGATGAGTTGGACCTACAGTTTTAGGTGGGTTCCGAACCACCGGGAAGTGATTTTACAGCAGAGAACAGTGTCTTTTTTGCTGGCCAATCTAATCGGTCACCGTTACAAACAGGTCCTACGAGAACGCAGCTTATCTCTATCTGATTGAACAGATACCTGCTACGCCTCGCGGCTATCACATCCTATTTGTTAATTAATTGAAATTCATTTTTTCACAATATTGCATATGAATATATGAAATATGAATTTCTTGTTCCATAACGATCTGCGTTGCTAATATTAACTTTTTATGGTAAATTTAATGACTTACCGATCTAAGCCGCTCGAAAACATTTGACCTAAAGTGAGTTAAAATAGGTATCATTTTTTAATAATTAAAATTGACTGCAAGTCGTTGAAGTTGGAAATGAATTATCTCAAAATCGAAAGAAGATTTGATTTATAACTCATTTTCTGAAAAGTTTAGCAGAAAAATGCTAGAAATCAAAATTGTAGAGCTCTAAATTTTCTATGCTATTCAATTAGTATTTTGTACACAAAGTTGAATTAGGAATAAAAAATATAGATTTGAAAATATTCCTTACCTATATTATCGTATGGTAAATGATCCTGTTTTTGAACCCATTCCTTCAACAACTCCAGTGACGTGTTTTCTGACATCTTTCCTGGAATGAAGGTTAAATATACATTATTAGTAATATAAGAAAAATCTAGAATAATGACAATATTCTGACATATTTCCTGAAAATGGCGATTAAAAAATATAATTTCGGAATTGATGAATAAAAACTGGAATTTCAATAAACAAAATCAATTTATCTTCCATTAGTTTCTTAATTTTCTGTATATTTAATTGACACTATAAATATAGTATGACACTATAATCCGGTGGTTCGGAACCCACCTAAAACTGTAGGTCCAACTCATCAATCACCATCATCCAACTCATTACCCACGCACAGGTCTCAGACATATGTGGGCTTCATCCTCAAAATAAAAAAAAAATTATTAGACCATAATATTTCAGAGGATTTTGCAAGTGGTATCTGTTCAATCAGCTACTAACTCCCGGGCCCTCTTTGTAAGGGTGACCGATTGGTCTGGCCATCAAAAACGGCTCCTTTCTCCGCTTTAAAAGCACTCGCCTGTGGTTCGGAACCCACCTGAAACTATAGGTTCTATTCTTCAAATACCATCATTCAAATTATTACCCACGCACAGGTCCTAGACCTATGTGGGCTCCATAAAATAAATAAATAAAAACTATAAAAGTCATACGCTAATGATAGTCTAATAACAATAGGCTACAAAAATTATTCGGCACAGTCTTCGTATATGATATTGTCACTTATCACGCAATTGAACCTTATCAATGATTACTTTTCAAACATGATTGTGCCATTATTCTCGTTCACATCATAAGAAAACCATCAGAAATCACCTCAGCGACCTTGCATTGTGCTGCTGCAGTTTTTAAGACGCGTAGTCTTCGAGAAAGATTAAATAAAACACAAAAATGACATCAAAAACTAGTGAGAAAGACAAAAGAATGACGTCAGAAACTAGTAAAAGAAGATTGAAAATGTCTTAAATTCGATTCAGTAATTATTATACAATGGATTTCAACGACTTGTTAAACCCAGGGTTAAAAGATTAACAAGGAAATGTAGTTTCATTTTAGGATGGAGGTTGAGTTTTATTACTTTTATGACTTCAATGTGTTTATGAGCAGCTCCTGGTAGATACTGAAGGCCTACTCATAATTTTTGAATTGTTTAAATTAATTCATTTCACGAAGAAAAAATTTGACATACGCAAATTGAATTTCATTCTTGTACAAATAACAGAAATCACTTAACTGACATGTAGATACTGAATAAATAATAATCCAACAGTGTCACTTTTGATATTAGGTTGCTCATCAAGTATTCCGTCATAGAAAACATCACAGAAATATAATAAATAGTATAACATACAGAACTATTTTTAAAATTAATAAAAATTGGAATTGGAAAAAAGGCAGAACATGTTTCCGGGCATGAAGCCCAACCTCAGTGCCGCAAATCAGGAAGAAAAATTCCAATTTCTTATTCATTTTGAATAGTTCTGCATGTTGTCTTCGTGAAAATATCTACTAGTCTACTCGCAGTTCGTCATAGATCTACACCTCATTACCCAAGCAAAAGTCTCCACTCATGTGTGCATCATACGCAAAAAAAAAATACCTAGTGTTAAACCGACAAAATTTGTCATTTAATAATTGGTCAAATTGTTTAATTTAATCAAATAATTAGGAACATTAAAAATCTTCTTACATATTCTTCTATTGTCTATTGTGGAATTAGGTAGCTCTTGAAGCATAATAATATTTAAAATTTAAAATAAATAAAAATAAATAAAGCACTGTATTGTAAATTGACATCCTAACTTTATGCACTTAGGATGAAACTGTTTATAAATTATAATATTAACAAGCTAATAATAATAATGATAATAATAATAATAATAATAATAATAATAATAATAATAATGATGATGATAATAATAATGATGATGATGATAATAATAATGATAATGATAATGATATTGATAATGATAATAATAATAATAATAATAATAATAATAATGATAATAATAATGATAATGATAATAATAATAATAATAATAATAATAATAATAATAATAATAATATAATAATAATAATAATAATAATAATATTAATAATAATAGTAATAATAATAATAATAATAATACACAACATTTCCAGCGATTCAAGCTAATTAATTTCAAAATTATCTTGGCATAGATGAAAATTTTATAAAAATTGCATTCCCTAAATAAATTCAATAAAATAATATCTTTGATAGCACAAATTAATGTCTATTAATAGTAAGCTATTCAATTATGTAAAAAATAGATTACAGTGGTTTCTACTCAAGAATTATAGTTTGTTTTTATAATTTATTGTGAACAGAATTTTCATTCTAATATTATTCTAACCCAAATTCTGTGTCAAAGATAATTTTCATCTAGTCTTAACATCATTGTCAGAGGGAGATCTGAATTCACGCGCTAAAAAGTAGAATTTTATTGTTCAAGTAGCCAAACTTTAAGGCTGTGCGCAGGGTTTTTGGTCATAATTTTTTTTTAAGTTTATTGTATCGGATATCATTAAGGTACTGAGGTACTATTGCCATTAGAAATTATTTATTTCATTAAATATTCTATGGAATATGGGAGTTCAAAGTTGAAATTTTTCGGGTTTTGGGGGCAATTGATCTCCCCTACAAGTTATTTTTAACTTTTGATCATTTTTTTTTAATGAAAGACACATTGAGGAATAAAATGAGATATTTTTCATTCCGATCAAACAATTAGTTTTCTCAAAATAGATTTTTCAAAACATGCAAAAAAAATTCAGTTTTTCAAAAAATTATTTTGAAAAAACCAATTGTTGAATTGAAATAAAAAAGGTGTCATTCTTTCTCCAAGGTGTCTTTCAGTTATAAAAAAATTATCAAAAGTTTAAGCCCACAAAAACGGGCCGGGTGAGTCAGCGGGGCCCTGCGGTCCGGACCTAACTGAAAAACGCAGGTCGTTTAGAAGCGCGACCCCTTAAACCAGCCCCATAAGCAAGCAAAGAGTGAACCCCATAAATCAGGTTTGTTATGCATAGCTTAAACTGCAAGACTAAATAAAATTAGAAAGTGGTATTTTTTTAATAAATCCGTATTGACTTTTGAGTATTAGCTATACTTTACAGTTTTGACCTGGCATATTTTGTGACAAACCATGTCAAATTTTGGCTTTTGGGCTTAGCTAACCATTTTCAGCACGTTAAACATGAAAATATACACAGAAAACGCATTATTTCGTATAAAAAATTCAGCCAATGCGTACTACCTATAGTGCCAACTGATCAAATCTTTTAGGCTATTAATTAAGTACATTGGAAACTACTATAAGACACAATACAAAACTACTAATACACAAATAAGGTCGGTTTTATAAGTTGATCATAGCACAGCTAACTAGTTGAAAAAGAAACGCTTCAAAAACGCATTTTTAGGGCTAATTTTTCAAAAAATCATGAGGGAGGAGCCCCAGACCACCAGTAAGTGTGGCCCCTCCAAAGTCAATTGCCCAGGGCCCCGCAAAGCCTGGATCCGCCACTGCTTCCAATGAATATCTTTGGAATGAAAGGCAAAATTGATCTGCCTTTAATCTAAAATCAGAACATAGTTTGTTATCCAATAAGAAGAGCTTATCAAGATGACTAGTCTTATTTATTTAACAATGTTATCATTATGTCAGTTGTGAAATGATAAAATTTTCTATCCTCATAAACAAATGTGGTTTGATTTTGATTCCATAACAATGTAACAATACTTTATTCATAATGTCAAACAAAATACAGGGTTGCATAGGCCCAAATTGGAAGTGGTAAAGGGGGCCCGTACTCAAGTTTGCCCAGGGGCCCGGAATTTCTCTGGGCGGGCCTGCTTTCAATTTCCTTCATTTTATCGACGAGTATTTCATACGCCGCGTCCTTCTTATCCTTATATCCTTCCTATCTTTATAACCGTCACTTTTCACCTTCCACACGTCAGGTAAATACGATACACTGCAATAAACTCTCTCCAAAGTTCCCACTGTTAATCATCTGTTGTCTTATGCTTCGCCATATTGGAGAGATAAATAGCAACAAACTAAAAGAAATAAAATTACCGAAATTACGTTTTCAACCACGGAATAGAAAGGAAACTGCCTGACAGTGTCTAGGAGCAGGAGTTGACTAACCCAAAGTTTGCACAAACCATACCATACACGTCAAACAAGGAATATTTGTACAAATTATTTCGATCCTGACCGATTTTACTCAAACAGTTTGCGCAACCATTCAAACAGCCCCATAGACGGTCAAACTGTTTGCACAAATTGTTCGCACGTGTATGGGGGGCTTAAGGGCTTGTTAAAATTCCAAAATTATTTCGTTTCTTAGTCTCTAGTGGAAAAAACCCAAAAACTCTTCAAACAACTGATTGGAGCTCACCAAGACATTAAAATGACTTGCAAATTATTTAGACTGCTATTCGTGTCCATCGTAGGTTTTTCCTTGTCGAAGTCATTAAGACGTAATTAATGGAAAAAACAAACAAACGTGGAATCTAATTGACCTAAAGTCTACATTTTTTGCATTGTTTTGAAGGTTAAAAATGTCGTTTAGAAGGAAGCTCAATACTGGAATAAAATTTCTTTTTTTATTTTCTAATTAAATGTCTTTCTTATTGTTCCATTTGCATTGTTCCCTAATTATTTTGCATTCTTCTTTCTTCTTCCGTTTTCCATTCTTTTGTCTTTCTTGTTTTGTATACTTGTTTATTCAATTTTCTGCTTTGAACATTAAATTCCTAGTCTTTTCTATTAGTTTTTTTAACTTTTTATGTGAAGTTAGATCCGTTTTCAGAGGCCATCTCAAAGATTCGATAGCGCTCGGCCTACAGAGTAAGTAAATTATACTTATTCTTAATGAATATTTGACTGCAAGTCGTTGAATTCACATAAAAAGTTAATATTAACAACGCAGTTCATCATGGAACAAGAAATCCAGGAATTTAGTTTTTTTTTGTTTTTTGTTTAGTATATGTTAGAGATTACCAGTACAAGTAGGAGATTAGTAAAATTAGAGATCAATTTCAATAAAGAATTGTGATAATCAAGCGACTAATAAGATAAAGAGATCACCGTACTATAAAAATATTATTTTAATATCAAAACTGACACTGTATTTCTATTTAAATTATGATTTTTACTCACTTATACTGGAGGAATGCATTTCACTTTTAAAGAGAAGCGTCATCATCTCTTTAGAAGTGAAATGCATTCCTCCAGTATAAGTGAGTAACAATCATAATACAGATAGAAATACAGAACTATAAACATTTCACTTTTCTCCAGTATAAGTGGGTAAAAATCATAATTTAAATAGAAATACAGTGTCAGTTTTGATATTAGATTGTTCAAGTATTTTGTCATGGAAAACATCACAGATAAAATAATTGTTGAATTTCTACTTCCATTACGAACAACACATTTTAGAATAATTTACAACATTGCAGACATTTTTATAAGAAAATAAAGATGATTATTCACTTACATTTACAACGACATCTTTTGGTTATAACGCAATCTAACTGGTTGTCAAACATGGCTGAAATTTTTTATTTATTCTAAAAATTTTATAAAATAATATCCTTGTTTTATCAAAAATTGCAGCAAATGTCTAACCAACCAAGATTTATTTTTGAAATAAGGCTAAAAAATCAATATTGATCTATAATTTATAATAATTATAGTTTATAATTTAATTTTCATAGATTTTTTTTTTTGAGGATGAAGCCCACATAGGTCTGAGACCTGTGCGTGGGTAATGAGTTGGATGATGGTGATTGATGAGATGGACCTACAGTTTTAGGTGGGTTCCGAACCACCGGGAAATAAAATTGTTTTCCAGTACTCTTTTATCTAAGTTGAACATAAACGTATAAATAATTCTCCAAAATGAAAGTTAAGGCTAAAATGAATCAAAATTACATGATGATAATAAATTTTCACATATTTGAAATAAAATATATTGTTCCAGTAATTTTATCCAAGTTTTACACAAATTTATAAATGATTCCCAAAAAAAAACTTTTTCTAAACTACCCTATATTGACTGAATCATAATTTTTAACATGTAATTTAATTAATTTATTAATTTCGAATTCTTCAAGGTGCTATCAATTTATACTGAAGATTTCCGCGATGGCGGATATTAGCAACAGCATTGAGCAGCTGATGGAAATCGATGAATGCTACTGTACTGTATATTATTTGCAAGTTTGTTAAATTGTCTGTTACTTCAAACTAACTTGTAATTAATTATTCCTAACACTTTAAACAATCGACAGGTAACAGCTAGACTACAATAGTGCAAATAGAGATCAAGGTTGTCGTATAATTACCTGGCTTGATGCATGCTATATCATTACCAACTCCATTTGTATTTAATAACTGTAATTTATTAAACAGCTCCCGTGTTTCGGAGGACACGTTAAGCTGTCGGTCCCGGCTGCCTAAAAACAGTCGTTAAGTCACGTCAGAGGCCCTGAACTTATTCAGGTGCGACCTGATAACTCTGACACCAGACCTGAGCCATCCAGGTCACACGATATTATTGTTATTATTAGACAGCTACAGTTTTCATATCAAACCAAAAATATTTAGAAAGAAAAACTGTAACAAAACAGAGTTTTTTTCGGAGGATGAAGCCCACATAGGTCTAAGACCTGTGCGTGAGTAATGAGTTCGACCTACAGTTTCAGGTGGGTTCCGAACCAGTTTCCAAACCATCTTTAAAAAATGATAGTTCAAGACCAAGTGGGGAACAAAAATACAGTGTTATTAAATAAACCAGCCAAGTTTTTCAAGGTTTTATTCAGCAATAAACCTGAACATTCGAGTTCAAGGCCTAGTGAGGAACTAGTACAATACACATACCATAAGTTTTTCTATGTTGTACTTGACAAATAATGTTTTTCGAACTTTTATTCCGAAAAATACTTGGAAATTTAACAGTTATCAATTGAGGAACTGCTACAATATACATTCATCCATGAAAAACTTCTATATTATTTTATTGTTTGAATGTTTTAGATTCTGTTCATTGTTTTATATTATTTTAAACTTCATTTTAAAATTGTTTTGAATACTTTCGAAGTTATTTAAATGCTTTACAGAATTATTATTTAAATTCACTCGAACATGTAATTTAAAATGTTAAAGTACATAGAGGCTAAACATATTAAGTTATAAGTTGATTCCCCCTAAATAAATAATAATATATCGATATAAATATGAATAGACCTATACAATTATATTTCATTTACTGTGATGTTTTCCATGACGAAATACTTAATGAACAATCTAATATTAAAACTGACACTGTATTTCACTTTTAAATAATCTAACTCAACATTTGCAGATCACTTAATCAACACTGGACACTCACACAATAACATCCAAACTGACTTAGAAATTCTACACACATTCCAAAAAAGCCACAAGCTAAACACACTGGAGCAATATGAAATATTCAAACACCATAAACAAGATAGAACCAACGTACTCAATGACCAAATACAATTCAAATCAAACGCAATTTTCAACTACTTAATGGCTGCTCATCCTAACCTCAACAAAGCATAACCCCTGGCGGCAGGCTGACGAAGCTTCTTTTCAGAAGTGAAATGCATTCCTCAAGCATCTCAAATATATGTGAGTAAAACATTATTTAAAAGTGAAATACAGTGTCAGTTTTAATATTAGATTTCATTTACTTCACCTAACAGTTTTTTCTTTAGTTATTTCAAAGACTTTCGTTATATCTTCAGTTATTTTTAGTTAAGAATATCTTTAGTTGTATTCGTGAGAGTGCTAGAATGCTTAGAATATCTTTAACTATTTACTTATTAACACAAATAAAATCCATATTTTGTTTATCATCATCAAATTTAGGAAGTTCTTTTAAAAGCTCGTAGTTTTTGTGATGTTTCCCATGACATAACACTTGATAAGCAGGAGTCGGCGTAGCCGAGTTGGCTTATCGCTGGTCTGATAAGCCAAAGGTCCTGGGTTCGTTCCCAGTTGAGTACAAGATATTTTTCTCGAGCCACTCCCGTGTTTCGGAGGACACGTTAAGCCGTCGGTCCCGGTTGCATATAAAAAAAGCAGTCGTTAAAAAAAACGGCGAGGTGGAACTACCCGTAAGGGTCTCCCCACCACGAAAAGCCATACGAACTTTTACTTTACCATTACTTTACTTGATAACATGATAAGCAATCTAATATCAAAGCTGACACTGTATTTCCTCTATATAAAAAAAAGCAGTCGTTAAAAAAACGTAATAGCATTTAAAAAACGTAATAGCAATTAAAGGAATTCGAAATTAATAAATTCTATTTACTGTATTTCCATTTAAATTATGATATAAGTGATTAAAAATCATAATTCAAATAGAAATTCTGTACAATTTTGTTATAAGGTTGTCATTTTTGTTGTTATATAGGCCCCTTATTACCAAAAATTAGTTATTATTTTAATCAAGGAACACTTCCATGTAATTTTCAACAAAAATCTCAAATTTAATTACATTCACCACCATGAAAATCCAAATAAGAAAAATAATTTTACAGATTTGAATATTAGAGAAATTTGATTGTCATTACTAATTCATGGAAGTTAATATTTTAATGATGTTGAAGATCCATCTTGTTTCCACTAATATGTAATATAAACTTTAAAAAACCACTTTTAAATGGACATTAACTCACGTTATGGCGTGACGGCCGTTTCACTCTGTTGTCTAGAGCATCGTCAGACGACCCACAGTACACTGACTTAAGGTATGAGTTTGAGGGCTATGTACGTTGGAATGGTGATGGGGTGGGGGGATGAGTAGGCGGGAGGTTTGAAATTGGGATTATTTTGTCAAATAGAGTATGTGAGAAGAAGTTAAGTTGATCATTTAAAAGCAGCTTCATTCAGGAAACTCAAATATAAAATAACTTACAGAACAACTAATTCACTCAAAAAACACCTGCATTCTCTGACAACATCTCAAAACAAGTACAACCGATCTGGAATTTACAAATTGAAATGTGATGACTGCAACAAGTTCTATATAGGACAAACTGGCAGGACATTCACCACTAGATTCAAAGAACACACAAGAGCCACCTCACACCCAAACACACATTCCACTTTTGCTGAACACATCATTTCAACAGGCCACAGTTATACAGATATTGACACTAATTGAGACACACTACACTTCACTCACAAAAGCCAGAAACTCAATGTTTTAGAACAATATGAGATTTACAAACATGCAAAGCAGCAACCTGACAACATTTTAAATGATCAACTTAACTTCTTCTCACATACTCTATTTGACAAAATAATCCCAATTTCAAACCTCCCGCCTATACTCATCACCATTCCAACATACATAACTCTCAAACTCATACCTTAAGTCAGTGTACTGTGGGTCGTCTGACGATGCTCTAGACAACAGAGCGAAACGGCCGTCACGCCATAACGTGAGTTAATTTCCATTTAAAAGTGGTTTTTTAAGTTTATATTAATATTTTAACTTAGATGACATTCAGAATTATTTAAAATGAATAAGAAGAGTAGAATAGTAGACATTTTCACTTAGATCTTAGAAGAACTATTCAAAATAAATAAGAAATTGGAATTTTTCTGTCTTTCTTGAGGCAAAACATGTTTCAGGCCATTGCTTCAGTAGAATATCAACTATTCTGTGATGAAATTCCTGGATTTCTTGTTCCATGATGAACTGCGTTCTTAATATTAACTTTTTTGTGAATTCAACGACTTGCAGTCAAATATTCATTAAGAATAAGTAGATTTTACTTACTCTGTAGGCCGAGCGCTTTCGAATCTTTGAGATCCATTTTCAGAGGCTCTGAAAAATGGATCTCAAAGATTCGAAAGCGCTCGGCCTACAGATTATAAGTAAGTTATACTTATTCTTAATGAATATTTGACTGCAAGTCGTTGAATTCACAAAAAAAGTTAATATTCTGTGATGTTTTTATGACAAAATACTTAATAAACAATGTAATATCAATTTGATATTTGAAAATTTATCAAAGTTTCAGTTTTGATATTAGATTGTTCATAAACTATTAATTCTACTCGTAGTTTGTCATGGATCAGCAAATACTATGTTTAAATTCATATCAATTATAAAACAACCCCTTATAATTTCTAACAACTACCTCAAGTTTCCATAGCATTTGCTACTGCTATATAACATCTACAAAAAATAGAATTAATTTAACTTATTTATTCATTTGTTACAAGTAACACTATCAGGTAAAGATACAACAGCAAAGACCACTACAAGTACTGCTTCCTTAACAAATTTTCAACTAAAAAATACAAAGCAATCGCTCACAACTTAACAATTTTAATACCATTTACAACAACTCGTAAAATAAATCAACAAAATTTAGAAAATAATAGAAATACACTGGCTTACCTTGTGTCAGTTGCTCAATACGATTGTTTCAAATTTAGTTGAACACTATAGTATGATGTGAGAGACAATCCTATAAGATATCCATTGATAATACAATCAATTACCGTACAATGTTGAGTTCACAATTTTGTTGATATAGATGTTGCGAGCGCAATTAATCAAGCAATTAAAAAAGCACAAAATCAAGCACAAATTATACTGAAGATCACGGGAATGGATATTAACAATAACAAAATCAATGTTGAAATACGGTATTGAGGACTCTAAATGTATGTTAATGTATTATGTTCAGGTGTATAATAAAGTTGATAAAAATTGAAGTGGAAAGCACAATTAATATTGATAAAAGAACAAAATCAAGCACAAATTATACTGAAGATTACAGGAATAAATATTAACAATAACAAAATCAATGTTGAAATATTGAGGACTCTAAATGTATGTTGATGTATTATGTTCAGGTGTATAATAAAGTTGATAAAAAATTGAAGTGGAAAGCACAATTACTATTGATAAAACACAAATCAAGCACAAATTATACCGAAGATTACGGGAATGGATATTCACAATAACCAAATCAATGATGAATTATTTAGGATATTAATTGTGTGTTGATGTATATGTTCAGGGGGGCAATCAAGTTGTTAAAAATCAAAGTTAAGAACACAATTAATATTGATGAAAACACAAAATCAAGCTCAAAATATACTGCAATCACGGAAATAAATATTCATAATAACAAAATCAATGTTGAATTACTGAGGACACTGAATGTATGTTGATGTATCTGTTCAGGGGGCAATCAAGTTGATAAAAATTGATGTTGTGAGCACAATTAATGTTTAAAAAAAAACAAAATCAAGGTTGAAACATTGAGGAAACTAGATTTTTTGGTTCAGGGGGCACCAAATCTATGTTAATTTTTAAAGCACAAAATCTATGTCGATGTTGTGGGAACAGAATCTATGTTAATGTTGTAGACACAAAACCTATGTTGATGTTAATGTTGAGAGCACTTTAATGTAGCGATATGTTGATACCAGAAGCGACTAATACATACTGAGCTAACCGGTAGTGGAGTCTATCCAAGGATTAAAGTGAACTCTAGAACGACCCAACGTCCCAACGACCGTCTAGTTTCACCGCTTGGATCTCTCTCACACTTTTACCTGTTGTCTCTCTCCCTGCTCTTTCTCACTCACTTTCTTATTCTCTCTCCTTCACCTTTACTCGCTTTCTCTCAGTCTGTCTTCTTGTCTATCATTCTTTCTTCTGATCTGCGTCTCTCAGGTGTTTCTTTTACGATATTAATTTTCAGACTCTGAAAGTTTTTTATGCAATGGCGCTCTTTCTATCATTTCTCTCTGTCACACACAAATTCTATCCATCTTTTCCATCAAATTCTCATCTCTTCCTCTCCTTCTTAACTTCTTTTCCCCCTTCTGGTTTTGATCTTTTGATTGTTGTCAATCATCGAATGATTGATTGATTGACTATGAAATGACAATACGAAACATTTCTGTGATATTTTCCATGACGAAATACTTGATGAACAATCTAATATCAAAACTGACACTGTATTTATATTTGATATATGATTTTCACTCACTTTTTATACTGGAGATACTGGAGGGATGCATTTCACTTCTAAAGAGAACTTCTCTTTAGAAGTGAAATGCATCCCACCAGTAGGCCTATCTCCAGTAAAAGTGAAAATCTCATATTAAATATACATATAGTGTCAGTTTTGATATAAAAACGACACTTTTCTACGTTTCAAACGTAGAATATATGATATTAGAGATTGGAAAACTCAAAAAGGAGACTCAAATTTTGCAGAGCATCTCATTATTACTAATGGACATAAGTTCAAGGCCGAACAAAATGTTGAATTTCCGCATTTGATTGGTAAAGGCAGACAATTGAACACTTTAGAAGCTTATGGAAATTATAGTTTATCAAGTAACAAATTTTTCACTGAGTGTATTTCACTTTCTTTGTAGTGGCGAAGGAGATATTGTGGAAGATATCCATAACGAATAATAAGATCTGTGATGTTTTCCATGACGAATTACTTGATGGATTAATCTAATATCAAAACTTACACTGTATTTCTATTTCTAATATTATGATTTTCACTCACTCATACTGAGATACTAGAGGGATGCATTTCACTTATAAAAAGAAGGAGGCTGATGAAGTTTCTTTTTAAAAGTGTAATGCATCCCTCCAGTATCTTCAGTATAAGTGAGTGAAAATCATATAAATATTATATAGAAATAGTGTCAGTTTTGATATTAGATTGAATGATAAGACTTGAAGGTGTCACAACCACATTTATTGAAAACGGTGAGATACTAGTTTTGGTTGTCACATCATTATCAATCTCAAACAAACTAAACTTAAGTTAAGTTGAATGAATAAAACAGATGTTGTCTATTAATGTATTTCATCTGTTTTATTCATTCACCTTAATATAGAGAAGTTCCACAACATTTCTGAATCAAGTGTAAAACTTTAGTTTGAGATTGATAATGGTATCTAGTGTCTCGCTGTTTTCAATAAATGTGGTTGTGACAACTTCAAGCCTTATTATGAGTTTATTTCATTGGTGGAGATTGTTGATGGTGAGGAGGGAATGGGTAGTTTGGCTGACGGAAGTAGCTCAGAGGTGTGCTAGACTGTATACACACTCACATGTACAGCCAGACCCTGTGCAAAGGTGGGAGTGGACTGTTAAGCATAGAGCTTCAGAATTTGTTTCGATGGGTTTGGCATAGTAAGATACAACTCTGTTAGCTCAGAGAGGAAGTAATTGCAACCTACCTTACTCCTCGTTTGCGTAGTACACTCTTTGGACAAAACATAAAGTTGAGGTCTGAAGAGTCACCCACAGTCGAAATCGGCTAAGGTACTATAAGTGAACATACATGGATATCTACCACAATATCACCATAGGGAAGTGATAGCCGCGAGCCGTAGCAGGTATCTGTTCAATCAGATAGATAAGCTGCGTTCTCTTAGGTCCTGTTTGTAACGGTGACCGATTAGATTGGCCAGCAAAAAAGACACTGTTCTCTGCTGAAAATCACTCCTCGGAACCCACCTAAAACTGTAGGTCCAACTCTTAAATAACCATCATCCAACTCATTACCCACGCACAGGTCTCATGTGGGCTTCAAAAAAAAACCTCTCCCACAATATAAACATCACAATATTAATAGCAAGTTCAACTTCAAGTCTTATTATTCATTATGGATATTCGGTACTACAAACAAAGAATAAATTTTCAATGCTATTTCAGATATTTCAATGATGAAGAATGTGGGAATGAGCTCAGCAATCCGATGGTACTGTTCTTTAGTAAACTCTGTAGTAATTATTTATCTTCCTTGAGGGATCTTCTCTAAAACAATTCAGCTTCTCATGTCGTAAGACTATGTTTTTTTCGAGAATAATTACAAAATGATTGCAATTTCAGTACCGTAATCATCAAACCACAGCCGGTGCAATAGTTGCATTATTCGGCACAAATCTTACCGATTGTGTAAGAGAGAATCAGTTTGATTGCATTCTGTAGGCAATGCTACTCACACTGGCCTGTTTATTCGTGCAACAGATAAGTCTTCTGGATGAAAACTGTACAATCAAATATGGGTGCTCACACAAAGCAACTCAACTTGTAGTTTGTCAACTCGAATGAATTCTGTGTAATCTAATATAGGTGCTCACACCAACAACTCAACTTGTAGTCGCTCAACTCGAATGAATTCTGTGTAATCTAGTGAAGGTGCTCACACCAACAACTCAACTTGTAGTCGCTCAACTCGAATGAATTCTGTGTAATCTAGTGAAGGTGCTCACACCAACAACTCAACTTGTAGTCGCTCAACTCGAATGAATTCTGTGTAATCTAATATAGGTGCTCACACCAACAACTCAACTTGTAGTCGCTCAACTCGAATGAATTCTGTGTAATCTAATATAGGTGCTCACACCAACAACTCAACTTGTAGTCGCTCAACTCGAATGAATTCTGTGTAATCTAATATAGGTGCTCACACCAACAACTCAACTTGTAGTCGCTCAACTCGAATGAATTCTGTGTAATCTAGTGAAGGTGCTCACACCAACAACTCAACTTGTAGTCGCTCAACTCGAATGAATTCTGTGTAATCTAGTGTAGGACCTCACACAACAACTACAAGAGGAGGAGGAGGAGGAGGAGGAGGAGGAGGAGGAGGAGGAGGAGGAGGAAGAGAAGGAGGAGGAGGAGGAGGAGATGGAGGAGGAGAAGGAGGAGGAGGACGAGGAGGAGGAGGACGAGGAGGAGGAGGACGAGTAGGAGGAGGAGGAGGAGAAGGAGGAGAAGGAGGAGAAGGAGGAGGAGGAGGAGGAGGAGGAGGAGGAGGAGGTTATGAATGAATGATGTGATGTAGTAGAGTGAAAAAGATATAAATAGTCTGGAAGCTTCTATTACTGTGGGGATTACATGATCGATGTAGCTATAGTCTGTTGCGCAATAAGTCATCTCTGAAGAGTGACTAACTGAAAAGGACCGGTTTCAGTTGAATGGAGGAGGAGAAGAAGAAGCAAAAAAAGGAAAAAAAGAAGAAGGAGGTGGAGGAGGAGGAGGAGGAGGAGGAGGAGGAGGAGGAGGAGGTGGAGGAGAAGGAGGAGTAAGAGATGGAGAAGAATACACAATCATATAATGATTTTATGATTGTAACAAATGTTAGCACTTCACCTGGCTGTTATTTTTATGTTTGGTTAAGAGAAGAGTTGAAACTTTATGATGCTGCAAAGAAGATTAAAAAGTGGGAGAAGAAGAAGAAGAAGGAAAAGAAGAAGAGTGAAAAAGCATTAAAGGTAAGAAACTGTGGATGTGATAATGGATCTGTGAATTGAAAGTCACTGTATTGGTTTTTGTTTTTGCTTTTTTTGAAAGGCACGTATTGAAAGCTTGAAGGAACTATGACTCAGTTTTACTTATTGGTTTACACACCGTCTATAAGTTGACTTTGTTTTTATTAATGTTTTCTATTGATGTTATCAAGAAATATTTAAAATAATTGTTGCTTTTAGTGAATATTGAAATATGACTTTGATCATGACTTAGCCTGCATTACTAATTGTATATTGGCTGCAAATAAATGAATTATGTGTTATAAACTAGTCTAAAAACGGAGTATGCTCTTATCGGGAGTCAAATTATTAGTAATATTCTTATTAATTATGCTCACATGGATTAATTTCTGAAGTTGAAGTCCAGTAACCGAGTGTCATAAGAAGGTGATTCCAGGAAAAACATTTTTTGTAATAGTTTTTTCTTAACTGATTCTTATGTATTTTATGTTGGGGTAATGATAGTATGAGGTCTCATGAACCTGAAAATGTTTTGGATAATATTTGGGAGAGTCTGAGGAGCCTCCCCTGGGGAAAAATTGTTAAATAATCCCCTAAAACCAGCATTTTAAGTACACAAATCCATTCATTTCGTCCCATATTACTAGTCAAAAAAAATTAATTCTATTTAGTGCTTGAGCCATCGCAAATTTTTGTGTTGACATTTTCATTTTTGATTGTGTTGAAATATTTTCAAATGATTTAAAATCATTCACTTTTCATGTGAATTTAACGACTTGCAGTCAAATATTCATTAAGAATAAGTACAATTTACTTACTCTGTAGGCCGAGCGCTTTCGAATCTTTGAGATCCATTTTCAGAGGCGTGTGTTCCTTGATCATCGATGTCAGTATATTTAGGTTAGAAGAATTGTGGTTTATGTAAAATGTGATCAAAAAGTTTGTGTGATTTAAAATTTAGTTGTTCGTTGAGGATGTTTTGTTTATTGTAATTGGTATGTTTGTATATTTCAAATTGTTCCAAGGTGAAAACCAAGAAAACCAGGTATTTAAAATCGTCTAATTGAAAAAAAGCAAAGAAAATATTGAAGCATGATACATATTATGAGAACAATATTTATGTTGAACAATATAAAGAAGAAACGAAACTCTTTTTCAAAAACTGCTGATGTGCATTTAATAGGAATCGGGAAGCATAATTGCATAATAATTATGATGTGAATAGAAACCATAGAAATTGAATGGAGCATTGAATGGAGCATTGTACCTATCAGCACAACTGATAATCATTATTATTCTATGTAAATTTGTCGGGTTCCTGTTTATTCCTTTTTACGGGTTGTTTTATGTAAATTCGTCGGATCCTTGGATACTCTGTTTCAGTAGCGGCGCGTAAAGTTTTTCATTGGTGGGATAATTTTTAAATACACCTGTGGGTCGGTCGTGAGGTCTATTTCAGTCAGAATATTGTCAAGACCATCCAGTATTCAAGACGAATCCTTGGCTTTTTTCAAATCATCTGTTGAAATGGTACTGTCTATTCTCAACAGACAATTTATAAAACTTATGTTGGGATGGCCAATTTTTAAAAAGATAAAAATACTGGCAATAATTACTGTGCAGTACAGTTTTTGAGTATTCCTGTTTCAGTGAAAAATTGATACAGTCAAGAGGGTAGTAGAGGACGAGGACAGGTCAATGAACTAAAATTCAAGTATTAAAGTAATAACAATAGAATTTATTAATTTCGAATTGCTTTAAGTGCTATTAGTTTATACTGAAGACTTCCGCAATGGCGGATATTGACAGCAGTATTGAATAGCTGATGGAAATCGATGAATGCAACTGTACAAAAATATCAGTCACCACCGGGAACCGAAACACGGACCTCCCAATTGCCGGTCGGGCACCTTAACCACTAGTGGAAGTCTTCAGTATAAACTAATAGCACTTAAAGGAATTCGAAATGAATAAATTCTGTTTAAGTAAATTTGTCAATTAGTTCAATTGTCAGTAACTTCGAACTAACTTGTAATAACAATCTTACCATTGTAGATGCGATCTATGGCTGGATATTTAATTGCATTGGTTAAACTAGTGTTATACTTTCCTAGAGTTTTTTAATTTTCTCACTCAAGTGTTTGTGATCCTTACAGCTAATTTCCATCCAAAGATCATCATTTCCCTTATGATTATTATTATCAAAGCATAAACAATTCTGTTTTGCTTTGTCTATGTTACAACAAGCTTAAAATCTTTGGGTTGATGAGTGTGCCTAACTCTTTAATTTGTTTTTACCTCCAATGGCAACGTCGAAAACTTTGTGCAAAGTAAACTGTCAACATGATTTAAATTCATTGTTTATGCTAACTTACAAGTAAGTCATAGGTAATAAGAGTTAATTAATTAATAATGCTGTTAACAGTTCACTTTCTGTATGGGTGTTGTCCAGACAACGTACGCACTCTTCCGGCAGAGCGCAAACTATGGAATCACAGGCGGCAGCGCACTGGTCAACGTAATAAATTACAAGACTGCTCACCAGTGGGCTAAGCCCTGGAATCAAATGCCTGAAACAAATGAAGCTGCAAAGTGGGGGAACTGGCAGTCTGACGTCACCCGTCTATAGAGCCAATGTATTTCAGTTCTATAATGCCAGGGCTACTTAGAAACTAGCCCAGCCGGCCCAGACCACGTCTACTCATCTCAATCGGCGTGCAAGTTAATATACTTGTGATGTTGAAGATCCATCTTGTTTCCACTAATATGTATTATAAACTTAAAAAACGCTTTTGAATGGAAATTGACTCACGTTATGGCGTGACGGCCGTTTCGCTCTGTTGTCTAGAGCATCATCAGACGACCCACAGTACACTCAGTTTATAATAATATACTTGCCTTACAAATTCATGCGCTGCTTTCTTATGAAATCAGTGTTTATTTTAATGAGCTAATATTTCTTTATTTTACGGAAATATTGGTGGGGCTCAGCCCTACCTGCCCTAATGGGCGCGCCGCCTGTGCTCTGTTTTATTTATAAATAGGGAATAGATCCTAAAACAATTTTTTTAACCACAGTTTTCTCTATCAGTAGGTTATATAAGACAGATGTAACGGTGACCGATTAGATTGGCCAGCAAAAAAGGCACTGTTCTCTGCTGAAAATCACTTCCCGGTGGTTCGGAACCCACCTAAAACTGTAGGTCCAACTCATAAATCACCATCATCCAACTCATTACCCACGCACAGGTCTCAGACCTATGTGGGCTTCATCCTCAAAAAAAAAATATGATTAAAAAAAAATGTTTGCAACAAAATCAGATCTACAATCAATTCACATAATGAATACATAATACATTAATTTATCAACTATATCTATGCAGCCTCATTGAACCAATTTAACATCGAGATAGATAAATTGACTCAAGGTCCTCTCTTCCACTCAACTCATAGCTCTCATAAACTCTAATATAACGCTTGCAAAACAGCACAATGTGGTTCCAGCACACTAAATTTATAATTCATAAAATGTTAAGAACACTTCACTGAATAAAAATTTGAATATTATAAAAATCTCCATGACGTAATTGGCCTACTTTATGAACAAAATTGACACTGTATTTCAAATCAAATAATGATTTTGCTCACTTATGGAGGAAAGCATTTCGTTCTCAGGAGTAACTTCAGCATCATCTACTTGTGGAGAAGCTTCACAAGGAGTTAAACTCATTAGGCCTACACTAAATTTATAATTAATAAAAATATTAAGAACACTTCACTGAATAAAAAGATTATTATTTAAACAGAATTTATTAATTTCGAATTCCCTCAAGTGCTATTAGTTTATACTGAAGACTTCCGCAATGGCGGATATTGACAACAATATTGAATAGCTGATGGGAATCGATGAATGCTACTGTACAAAAATATCAGTCACCACCGGGAATCGAACCACGGACCTCCCAATTACCGGTCGGGCGCCTTAACCACTAGACCATGGAGACCTTTCTGCGCAGCAGCATTCATTTTTTAACTTGGCCATATCGGCTCGTATCTCACAAGTTTGTTCAATTGTCAGTAACTTCGAACTAACTTGTAAGATTATTATTATAGTTATGTTTAATGTTTTCCATGACGAAATACTTAATGGACAATATAATAACAAAACCGACACTGTATTTTTATTTAAATTACGGTTTTTGCTCACTCAAACTGGAGCAAAGCATTTCTCTGAAGAAGCTTCTCCTGTGAAAAGAGAAATGCATTGCTTCAGTTTGAGAGAGAAACATAATTTTAATAAAAATACAGTGTCGGTTTTGATATAAGATTATTTAAATTTGGAATCGTCCTTATCTTACTCATATCTCACCTGTAAGTTATATTACCCATGCACAAGTCTCAGACTCATGTGTGCTTCATTCTCCGAAAAAATAACTAGGGTATTACTGTAATATTCATATAAATTGGCAGCGTGTAGAAGATGGGAGGACTTGCTAGATCTGAACCCATCTGCTGCCAAGTTATATGAAAACTACAGTAGACTATTAGTTGATTGATTGGATAGATATAGATTGAGCTACAGTTGAACAATTGAAAGTTTATCTATATATATATATATATACAGATTGTTTCGGAACTCTCTACCAATACTTCTAGGCAGTGTTTCTGGACCACTAACAAAAGTAAATATCATAATAAAAATTTTCTAAAATCCCCAGTTACTCACACAGCCACCATTTTGTTTTTTTCACTTATTATTTTTTTATTCGAACACCTCTGAATGCATAATTTTGAAATTTTGCAAACAGCTTTATAACAATTAAAACAATCGTACAAAAATCAATCAAAATTTTCCGACATCAAAAAACAAAATGGCGGCCATTTAAAATCTTTGAACAGGATTAAATTAATAATGGCTGACGATATCAAAATTTGACTGGAATAACGGTTTTTAGATATTTTTATTGCAAATCCAACAATACCTCATTTTCCAAGATTGGCCAACAATTAACAGAGATATGCTACTTTTTAGGGTGTGCAGTGGTTGGAAGCGAGAAACTGCAACCCGTTCTCAACCACCGCACACCCTGAGAAGTAGCATATCTTTGTTAATTGTTGGCCAATTTCGGAAAATAAGGTATCGTTGGATTGGCAATAAAAATATCTAAAAAACGTTATTTCAGTCAAATTTTGATATCATCAGCCATTATTAATTTAATCCTGTTCAAAGATTTTAAATGGCCGCCATTTTGTTTTTTGATGTCGGAAAATTTTGATTGATTTTTGTACGATTGTTTTAATTGTTATAAAGCTGTTTTCAAAATTTCAAAATTATGCATTCAGAGGTGTTCGAATAAAAAAATAATAAGTGAAAAAAACAAAATGGCGGCTGTGTGAGTTACTGGGGATTTTAGAAAATTTTTATTACAATATTTACTTTTGTTAGTGGTCCAGAAATACTGCCTAGAAGTATTGGTAGAGAGTTCCGAAACACTCTGTATATATATATACGGTATCATAGGAAATGATATTTTTTGTGATTAAACAAGTCACCTTTATTAATTTGTCAAGGTGTAAAAAGAAAAGAGATATACATGAGAAGAGTGAGAGAGATAGATAGATAGATAAAAGATAGATAGATAGATAGATAAATGACTTTTATTTGTGCACTTTACAAGTAATAAAAGTGCTGTGGGCGAAGTTGAGGCATAAGAGCCCCCTCTTCCACTTAACCCACAGTATAAAAAAAAACAACTTTATTTACAATGCAAAAGAAAAAAAATATCAATTAACAAACAAGATGAAAAAATAATGATGAATATAATGATGAGGTAGATAGATAGAGAGAGAGAGAGAGAGAGAGAGAGAGAGAGAGAGAGAGAGAGAGAGAGAGAGAGAGAGAGAGAGAGTGAGTGAGAGGGAGAAACAATGAGAAACGAGACAGGATCTTGCACTAGTATATTAGAGAAAGTAGCTTAGCAAGAGACGATGCATTCTAACCAAATAACTTAGAAGCATGCCATAAGGCATTACATGCAGGCAGCAGGACCTGGTATACAATGCACAAAACCGGCTTTAGGCTATAGATACAGTAATGATAATGGAAAATGGAAGTGTCAACACTTTCTGCAACTATTATACAGAAGATGAAAAAGTGGAAAGAGAAGAAGAAAGAACTGGTTAAAGAAGTGAAGAAGAAAGAATTGTCTAAGAAGTACACTGAAGGAGGAGAAGGCGACTAAGACGACGAAGACTGAAGAAAAAGAGAGGACGAAGAGCAAAACTGAATTTTCACATTTGCTTTAGGTGAACCGGAATTAGTTACTGATAAAAAGATGAATGAAAAAGATTCATTTTCATTAAAACTACGCGGACTCGGACTACATGGACAACGGATAGGGCAGCAAACATAATTTAAATGAAGATAGGGCTATAAACGTGTTTGTAAACGATAATCAATTAGACCAGGAAGAAAAAATTGCATTTCTAGGAGTTATGTTGGATAGACGTGACGATATCTTGCTAGTGACCCGAAATCTGGCTGCGCTTGAAGAGACTTTCTTAAGGATAGAGCAGGAAGGAAAGCCACTTGGACTTAAGGTGAATGAAAGTAAGACAAAGTATATGCTGATGTCAAGTTCACAGGCCAGAAGAAGAAGAAATGGAGCGTTTAGGGCAGGACAGTACTCCTTTGACAACGTAAGCAGTTTCATTTACCTAGGCACAGAGCTGAATGTGGAAAATAAAATGTCTGAAGAAATATCCAAACGAATAATCAGTGGTAATAGAGCATATTTTGCGAATAATAAAATAATAAAATCCAAACTGATATCACGTGCAACTAAAATAAAATTATACCAAACTGTAATAAGACCAGTGGTTACCTACGGCTGTGAAACATGGACATTGACCGTAGCAGACATATATGCCCTTAGAGTCTTTGAAAGAAAGGTCGTCAGAAGAATTTTTGGACCAGTGAGGCAGGATGAATCATGGAGAATAAGGAACAACAGCGAGATAAACGAAATTATCCAAAACCAGGATATAGTTCGTTTCATCAAGTCACGGAGAATCAGCTGGTTGGGGCACGTCTTGAGAATGGAGCAGAGCAGACTTCAGAGACAGCTGCTTGAGGGTGAGATTTTCGGCACAAGAAGAAGAGGAAGGCCTAGGAGGAGGTGGTTGCAGGATGTGGAAAGTGACCTGAATAGGATGAGGATACGTGGATGGAGAAGGATGGTGAATGACCGGAACGAATGGAGGCGTGTGACGGAGGAAGCCAAGGCCCATCCAGGGCTGTAGTGCATCGATAAGTAAGTAAGTAAGTATGTTGGATAGACGATTGACCTGGACTCCATACATTGAGAAAATATGTAGTAAAATTTCATCTGGGGTATTTGTCCTGCGACAGCTCGCTAGATTGAATGACAAAAAGTTACTTTTCACAGCTTACCATGGGCTCTTACTGTCACATATTAGGTATGCTATCTTAGTATGGGGTAATTCATCAAAACAAAATCTTGATAGGGTGTTTAAGATCCAAAAGAAAGCGGTTAGGTGTATAGAAGGAGTAAATAGATTAGATTCATGTAGGCCGTTGTTCAAGAGACTTGGTCTCCTAACTGTACCCTGCTTATATGTGTATGAAGCTACTTTATATGTAAAAACGAATGATATTAACCAAAATCTTGATGTACATGATTATAATACAAGAAGCCGAGGAGATTATCACTTGGTGAGTCACAATAGTAGCTTATTCAAACAAAAACCTAGTTATATTGGTAGGAAATTCTACAACAAGCTACCGCAGTTTTTGAAGAGTCTTGAAAATATAGAAATATTTAAAAAACAATTGAAGAAATATTTAGTTGATAAAGCTTTTTATAGTGTACAAGAGTTCCTTTCACATCAAAATTAAGCCTCACCTCAACTAATTGAAGTAATTATGGTATCTAGTGTATAATATTGTTGATCTGACTTGTCTTATACTCCTTAACTGGAGTCTCCAAGACGTAATCTACAAAAAAAAAGCAATACAATACAATACAATAATTGACGCTATTAGTAACTTACAGGAACGTTCATTGAAATGATCAATTATTGTAGTGTATTCTTAAGGTTACTAGATGTCTTTATCTATTAATCTATATCTACAGAGTGCCTCTGAACTCTCTACCGACCTTTTCAGTTATTATTCCTTGTCCAAAGACAAGCCAAAATATCACACTCAAAATTTCGAAAACTCAAAAGTTACTCGTATAGCCGCCATTTTGTTTTTTTCACATAGGAAATTTTTATTCGAGAACGGCTAGAAAGATTAAATGAAATTTGGTAGCTTTATTACCTAAAGATCTAATTACAGGAAAAAAATTAATTTTTTACAATCATTATTTTCAAAATGGCGGCTGCCTAAAAATTTCAAACGTATGGTAAATATCTTGAAAACCGCTCATAATAAAAAATTACATTTATTACGTTTTATTTAGAGAATTTAATTGCAAATCTAATGACACCAAATTCACGGAAATCTGATCATAAATAACGGAGAAAATCAATTTTTTCAACCAGACGTGGCTCACTAGCAGGGATGTCACATGATAACAGTTGATATTGACAAGAATGCAATGTCTTAAAAATGGATTTTTTCCGTTATTTATGATCCCATTTCCATAAATTTGGTGTCATTAGATTTGCAATTAAATTCCCTAAATAAAACATAATAAATGTAATTTTTCATTATGAGCAGTTTTTAAGATATTTACGTTTGAAATTTTTAGGCAGCCGCCATTTTGAAAATAGTGATTGTAAAAAATTTATTTTTTTCCTGTAATTAGATCTTTAGGTAATAAAGCTACCAAATTTCATTTAATCTTTCTAGCCGTTCTCGAATAAAAATTTCCTATGTGAAAAAAACAAAATGGCGGCTATACGAGTAACTTTTGAGTTTTCCAAATTTTGAATATGATATTTTGGCTTGTCTATGGTCAAGGAATAATAACTGAAAAGGTCGGTAGAGAGTTCAGAGGCACTCTGTAGATATAGATTAATTGATAAAGACATGTAGTAACCTTAAGAATACACTACAATTGATCATTTCAATGAAAGTTCCTGTACTAAAAGCGTCAATTTTTTCCCTGTAATTAGATCTCTAGGTAATAAAGCTAGATACCAAATTTTATTTAATTATAACTAGCCGTTCTCGAATTAAAATTTCCTATGTGAAAAAACAACATGGCGGCTATACGAGTAACTTTTGAATATGATATTTTGGCTTGTCTATGGTCAAGGAATAATACCGGAAAAGGTCGGTAGAGAGTTCAGAGACACCCTGTATGTAATAATATATATCTATATTAACCATAGTGTATTCCTGCCTTGTCCGCTGTCTGTTTTCTCCAATCCGCAAGTTGGAAAACGAAGCTTGAAAGAAAGTATGGGATTACTTTGAAAATAAACATAACAAATTTCAATTAATTAAACTTTTATTCAAGTACTTTTACATTTTCAAACAATTTCCTTTTTTTAAATTTTATAATTTATATATAATCATGAACAAATGTCTCAATCAGATATTTTTACAATCTATTTTTTTATACAGTAAACATCATGAACATTTTTTCCAGTTACTTAAAGTTTTTATTCATTTTTTAAGAAAAAAAAAACACCAGTAGAAGGTGTATTGCATAAGATGTTAAACTCCGTTTAAGTAATTTAGTTCAATAAATTGATGCGTGTTGAAAAATTATTTGGAAGTTTTCATCAGTTTTCAAATAGCTAAAATACTAAAATTAATGATGAGTAAAATCTAACCTTGTTAACTATTTATTGTAATTTCAACGACTTGCAGTCAATTTTGAACAAGAAATCCAAGAATCTAACATTGATAATTTTCAAAACTTATCATCATTGATGAATTCAAACAAAAGATAGAAGTAAAATTATATATTCTAAATGAAGAATAATAGATTTATTTATTAAATTTATAAAACAGAAAAGATTTGAAACAAAAATCTAACAAGAGTTAAAAAACTGTTTTAATTGAAAGAAGAAACATAAATTGTTACAATCTGATAATTTTAAACAGTTCAATTTTATATACAATCATTATTTTTTATGGAGTTTTCATTTTAGTTGCTATTATAGATACATATTGCTCCAATTTTTCTTTCTTGTTTTAAAGATCTAAACATGAAATGTTTGAACCAAAATAAGAACAAAGATAATCCGATCTAACTTCGTATAAATTTTGAAGTTTATCAATAAATTCGTGAACATTTTTGGAAAAATTGTATAATTTATTAATTTTTATTAATATATTTATTAATTATAATTTATTTGTTATTATTTATTTTTATTTATTTATTAATATAAAATAAATTTAATTTTTATTAATTTAAAAATCGTACAATTTATTAATTTTGAAAGGAATGAGATAACAAATGCTGGAGTATTATACAAGAATTTCTTAAAAGTTTCAATCAATAACATAATATATAGTGATTCAAATATTGCATAATCCACAATGAAAAGTATTGAAATTTAAAAATTGTTGTAACGGACAAAAATATTACCACAAACCTAAAGTTGAGAAATTTTAATTGAAATATGCTCTTAAAATTGATTACTTTTTTTGAAATAAAACTTGTAATAAGTATTTTTTCTATCGCACATGTACAAGTTATATTCAAATTTTTAAAACAAATTGCCAAATATTCAGTTTAAATTGTAACTAATTTCAATACCTATAGTTCGCTTCACTTTTAAGAAGTTTTTTTTTCAATTTTCAGCACAATTTTTCAAAAATTATCTCTAAAACATTTTTTAATATTATTTTCTTATTCCTATACAATTTTCTTTTTCTTATTCATTTAAATATGTGAGACCCTACTCAATAGAGTAGAATCTGATTATTCTGAAGATTGGTTAAATTCGAAAGTCTTAAAAATTTACAAACAAGTCTAGGTAAAGACACTTATTGCATACAAACGGAAACACTAATTGCGGTAGAGCGCTCTATTAGAGTAATCTAGACTCTTTCTACTTAAGTTTAGACTACTCGTGCTATAGTAGTAACTATATTGCGCTATAAAGTGCTTTATTTTGTTAGTAAGGCAAGGATAGACCCATATCTATGAGCTACCTTGTATAAAGGCTTCCTTGACTCAAGGGTGACTTGAAAGTAACTCAAGGAAGTCTTGAAAGTTTTCAAGTCTCCCTTGACTTCAGGTAGCGTCAAGGTAGGTCCATAAATGTGGGTTCTAGACTCTTAGGGTGCTTGCACTAAGATTCAATTCAATGATTATCACCGTCGCAAAATCAAACACATGCTGTAGAATGGTGGTATTCACACTGCTCCTATCTGTTATACACTATTCCATAACATGTGTTTGATTTTGCGATGGTGATTGTCATCGAATATTGGGTGCTCTACTGTGCAAGCACTTATTCAAGGCCTCGAGCTGACTGCAAGAAGCTAGATTGGAGTAGAGCAGAAGTTTTAATCTAGACACTTTAGACTAGTCCATTCCCATACACCATTCCATAGCATGTGTTGGGTTTTGCGATGGTGATTGTCATCGAATATTGGGTGCTCCACTGTGCAAGCACTCTTATCCAAGGCCTCGAGCTGACTGCAAGAAGCTAGATTGGAGAAGAGCAGAAGATTTAATCTAGACACTTTTGTTAGACTAGTTTCTAGAGCTTGCTGGCTGAAAACAAGATTTGAACAGAGCAAGAAAACTGGAGCAGAAGTTTCAATCTAAATCCAAGCTAGACTAGTTGCTAGAGCTTGCTGGCTAAAAGCTAGATTGGAATGTGTAGAGAGAAGATTCAATGTACCCAAGGGTCTAGATTGCTCTAAGAGAACGGTCTATTGCAACAAATTACTCAGTTTGGACAGAACTATAAAGTGTTAACGTTAGATATTTCAATCTAAATCTCGACACACAAGCTCTACCAACAAGTCTAGCTAGTGTTCAGATTGAAATGTCTGCCCTATTCCAATCTAGCTTCTTGTAAGAGAGCTCTAGCAACTAGTCTAGCGGGTATCTAGACTGAATCTTTTCTCTACACATTCCAATCTAGCTTTTAGCCAGCAAGCTCTAGCAACTAATCTAGTAAGTGTTCAGATTGAAATTTCTGCCCTAGTCCAACCTAGCCTCTTGTAAGCATGCTCTACTAACTAGTCTAGCGGGTATCTAGATTGAACCGACTCTCTACACATTCCAATCCAGCTTTTAGCCAGTAAGTTCAAGCAACTAGTCTAGCTTGGATCTAGACTGAAACTTCTGCTCTAGCTTTCTTGTTATGTTCCAACCGCTTCTTGTAAGCAAGCTCTAGCAACTAGTCTAGCAGGTATCTAAACTGAATCTTCTCTCTACACATTCCAATTTAGCTTTTAGCCAGTAAGTTCAAGCAACTAGTCTAGCTTGGATCTAGACTGAAACTTCTGCTCTATCTTTCTTGTTCTGTTCCAACCGCTTCTTGTAAGCAAGCTCTAGCAACTAGTCTAGCGGGTATCTAAACTGAATCTTCTCTCTACACATTCCAATTTAGCTTTTAGCCAATAAGTTCAAGCAGCTAGTCTAGCTTGGATCTAGACTGAAACTTCTGCTCTATCTTTCTTGTTCTGTTCCAACCGCTTCTTGTAAGCAAGCTCTAGCAACTAGTCTAGCGGGTATCTAAACTGAATCTTCTCTCTACACATTCCAATTTAGCTTTTAGCCAATAAGTTCAAGCAACTAGTCTAGCTTGGATCTAGACTGAAACTTCTGCTCTATCTTTCTTGTTCTGTTCCAACCGCTTCTTGTAAGCAAGCTCTAGCAACTAGTCTAGCGGGTATCTAAACTGAATCTTCTCTCTACACATTCCAATTTAGCTTTTAGCCAATAAGTTCAAGCAACTAGTCTAGCTTGGATCTAGACTGAAACTTCTGCTCTATCTTTCTTGTTCTGTTCCAACCGCTTCTTGTAAGCAAGCTCTAGCAACTAGTCTAGTGGGTATCTAAACTGAATCTTCTCTCTACACATTCCAATTTAGCTTTTAGCCAATAAGTTCAAGCAACTAGTCTAGCTTGGATCTAGACTGAAACTTCTGCTCTATCTTTCTTGTTCTGTTCCAACCGCTTCTTGTAAGCAAGCTCTAGCAACTAGTCTAGCGGGTATCTAAACTGAATCTTCTCTCTACACATTCCAATTTAGCTTTTAGCCAATAAGTTCAAGCAACTAGTCTAGCTTGGATCTAGACTGAAACTTCTGCTCTAGCTTTCTTGTTCTGTTCCAATCTAGCGTCTTAGAAGAAGTTTGAACAACTAGTGTACAGATTGCAACTTCTGCTCAACTCTAGCTTCTTCTCTGCTAGCTCTATCAACTAGTCTAGAGCAAAATCTGTTAGCGCTCTACGGCAACAAGTATCTCCATCTAGACTCGTTTTAACTAGGTACTTAAAAATTATTTCAACAATATTTCTAGATAACAGAATTTGATAAACTATTTTTTACTACTGGTTGTTAGTATAATTTTTCCTATGGTCTCAGTTGAGTCGAGATGAGTCAGGGCATCGTTCACCTGCTCCAATTTGAATTCTTTCGAAATAAGCGGCTTGATAATGTCCTGCTCATGTAACGTCAAGACATCGTAGACTAGTTGCCTGAAAAAAATAGAAAAACATTGTAATAAATTAGATTTTCCTACAGTGACCCGAAAAAGTGCCTATTTTTGCACTAAATGTAGCACGCAAAATATCTTATTCCTGCACCAGTGCGGGAAAGTAAATTCCAGTGCAGGAAAGTATTTTTCCGCACTCCACATTTGCAACCTAACAACACAAAATAGTGAGCATGTAATACACAGGTTCCCTATTCTGCATTCAAAAATAGGTTGGCTACTCTGCTTCAGCTGTGAAATAGTTGTTGTAGTTGTTGTTGTTGAAATCGATTTGATTCAAAGATAGGTTATGTGAGGAATTGTGAGGTTATGTATGCCCTGTTTTGTTCTGTTTAAATTACTTAATACATTACTGTAGGAAAAATTTAATGTGTAATATGAGCGCAAAGTATTGTTTCTGCACTTGAGAAACTTTTTTCACTCGCCTTTGGCTCGTGAAAAAAACTGTTTCTCTCAATGAAGAAAAATGCTATTTTGCACTCTAGTTACACAAATAGCTATTATTTAGCCAAAACAATAAAGAGGTAACGTGTTTCGGAGGACATGTAAAGCCTGCCGTTCCTGGCTGCCTAAAAACAGTCAACTTGTTCAGGTGTGACCGGAGAACTCTGACACCAGACGTGAGCCAGCTAGGTCACACAATATTCTTGTTTTCATTTTCAAGTTTCAACAGATGCTGAAACAGCTTAGTTGACAAGATGAGTTAATTTTTAGATTTATGGAATTAATGCTTGGATTTCTTGTTCCATGACAAACTGCGTTGTTAATATTAACTTTTCATGTGAAATTTAACAACTTGCAGTCAAATATTTGACTGCAAGTCATTAAATTTCACATGAAAAGTTAAAATTAATGCTTGTTATTAGTTTACTTGTTTACTAATAATTTTGTAGTAATCTTGCTCTTTTTAATGGGATGAAGCCCACATAGGTCTGAGACCTGTGTGTGGGTAATGAGTTGGATGATGGTGATTGATGAGTTGGACCACAGTTTTAGGTGGGTTCAGAACCACCGGGAAGTGATTTTACAGCAGAGAACAGTGTCTATTATGCTGGCCAATCTAATCGGTCACCGTTACAAACAGGAGCCAGGAGAACGCAGCTTATCTATCTGATTGAACAGATACCTGCTACAGCTCGCAGCTTGTTCTTAATTTAAGTTCTTATAATCTTATAAGTTCTTATATGTTCTTATACGTTCTTATATGTTCTTATATGTTCATATACGTTCTTATATGTTCTTATACGTTCTTATATGTTCTTATATGTTCTTATAATCTTGTTCTTTTTATAATTATCAACAGATACTGACAACAGCTTAGTCAAGATTACTCAATTTTAAAATTTCTAGAATTAATTTGTTTTTATCTGGTGACTATTCAGATAGATAGTATGAGACTCGTAAGAACTGATATAAAACTGATGATAATAATAATATTGGAATAAATGAAAAACTTAAAAAGCCTCTCTCAACAGCCCATAATATCATAGACCATGGTGTTCAAGTGATCGTGATGTTCAGTCACGACCGCTCAAGACTGCGCTTGGATGGGTGACCGTGCTTCAATGACTTGATGTTACAAGCTTTATTATCACTTACCCGGTGGTTCGGAACCCACCTAAAATAATAGGTCCACCATGATCCTCGTAACATGGCACAAACGGCGAGGTGGAACTACCTGTAAGGGTCTCCCCACCATTAAAAGCCATACGCTTATTATTATTATTATTATCATAGACCAACCATCAAGTTGGTTTATCCTTATTCTATGGCAATATTGACCAAATTTTGTTTCTACCAACACTCTAATAATCCCCATTTGTTGAATACTATCTCAATTAACATAATATATCATTAACCATAAGCAATACTCTAATATCAAAACTGAAACTGTATTTCTATTTAAATTATGGCTTTACTCGCTTATACTTGAGATACTGGAGGGATGCATTTCACTTCTAAAGAGAATCTTGATCAGCATGCTTCATCACGCTGATGACGCTTCTCTTTAGAAGTGAATAATGTATCCCTCCCATATAAGTGAGTAAATATCATAATTTGAATGGAAATACAGTGTCAGTTTTGATATTAGATTGTTCATCAAGTATTTTCACATAGAAAACATCACAGAAAGACTTTCAATTATCCTGAATTAGAAATATAATTAGATTTTTGAATGAAATGGCCAATAAAGCATACACATACATACTTGAAACACTTTTACTTTTTAGGCATTCAAGTACCGTTTGAGTTAAGGAAACCTCAACGTAAGTTCAGAAAGCTTTGTTAACATTGTAATTGAGTGGTCAAGTAAACGATATAAGGTGATGCATCTATGTAAAATGGCACAAATTGATCCACTATTGGGGCCGAAAAAATATTAATGAACGCTCCTTCAGTGTCTCTTGACTCAAGTGACTCTTGACTCAAGTGACTCTTGACTCGAGTGACTCTTGACTCAAGTGAAACTTGACTCGAGTGACTCTTGACTCGAGTGATTCTTGACTCGAATGATTCTTGACTCAAGTGACACTTGACTCGAGTGACTCTTGACTCAAGTGAGTCTTGACTCGAGTGAATCTTGACTCGAATGATTCTTGACTCGAGTGATTCTTGACTCATGTGACTCTTGACTCGAGTGATTCTTGACTCGAGTGACTCTAAAAAAGCATTTAGAATAGAGGCATTTCAAGAGTCCCTCGAGTCAAGAGACACTGAAGGAAAGTTCACTAATACGGCACTTGATCAATTAAATAGGTAGGCTGGAGAAATTCAGTCCTACTCTATAAATTTTAAAGTGTTTTTTCATGATTCTGGATTAAATAATAGTAGATAAAAAATAGATTATATTATAGAAATAAAGAAATATAGATTCTTTAGGAAATATAAATAATATATTAAAAATAGTTTTAAAAAATTGGTACCTCATGGAATAAATGCTCGAAAACTTTTTGAGACATAATCCATGAATTTTTGCTTGGTTTTTCATGACTGGTGGATTGAAAATGGATGGAAAATAGGTTTTCAATTAAGAAAAGGTTCAAAAACTTACCTATAAACGTTGAAATTCGTCTCCCTGTAGTCGCGTAATGAAACGCCTATCAAACTGAACGAAGGCAGTGTCAATAGTTCCGACATTGGAATGTCTGGAATTTTCTGCGATGCGAATCCAGCCACTATAACCTTGCCTTCGTGGGACACGCTGTAGATAAGAAAATAATATGAATTACAGATTAGAAAAAATAACATGAATTATACATAAATAACACTATTAATTCGAGATGTCCATCTTGTTTCCAACGATCTTAAACCAAGATAAATCGACTTCAAATTGAGACTAAAAAAGCAGTCCAATTTTTATAATGTGATGATTGTTTCACTCAACAGTTCAAACTTACTGTTATACGAGTATTTTTCCCCATGTGCAAATAAAACAAAGAAGCAGAATTCTACATTAAATATCATTAATCTAATGTCAAAACTGACACCGTATTTCTATTAAATTATGATTTTACTTAATTATACTGGAGGGATGCATTTCAATTCTACAGAGATGCTCCATCGCCTTCTCTCTAGAAGCGAAATGCATTCCTCCACTTTAGGTGAGTGAAAATCATATATTAAATAGAAAAAGTCATTTTTTATATTAGATTGTTCATCAAGTATTTTGTCATGGAAAACATCACAGACAGAAAACATCAGTAAATCGATTACAAGAGTTTCTTGTGCAGCCCACTTGAATTCAAAATGTGTTACTTTCGAATTTCTTTTCAATTGTTACTTTACATCAATTGAGCAGAAGACTTCTGCATTGAATAGCTGATGTAAATCGATGTATGCTACTACACAAAAATATTTAAGACACCTGACCAGCAATTGGGAGGTCTGTGGTTTGATTACCGGCATTGACTAAATATTGTTCCTTAGGAGCGTTCATCGATTTCCATCAGCTATTCAATGCTGTTATCAATATCTCCCATTGCAGAAGTCTTCTTGCGAAAGTCTTCAGTACAATTGATAGAACTTTGAGTAATTTGAAGTTAATAAATTAAGTTCTACATATTTGACAGTTCGATAAATTTTCAGTTACTTCAAACCAACTTGTGATAACTTTTTCATGTGGAATGTGATAGATAGATAGTTTTATTGTCATTAAGTACAGGAAGCACAATAGAAATAGTCACAATCATATATAAGCTTGTGATAACTTGTGACAAACTTGTGATAACTTTTTCATATGGAATGTGATAGATAGATAGTATTATTGTCATTAAGTACAGGAAGTACAATAGAACAAACTTGTGATAACTTTTTCATATGGAATGTGATAGATAGATAGTATTATTGTCATTAAGTACAGGAAGTACAATAGAACAAACTTGTGATAACTTTTTCATATGGAATGTGATAGATAGATAGTATTATTGTCATTAAGTACAGGAAGTACAATAGAACAAACTTGTGATAACTTTTTCATATGGAATGTGATAGATAGATAGTATTATTGTCATTAAGTACAGGAAGTACAATAGAACAAACTTGTGATAACTTTTTCATATGGAATGTGATAGATAGATAGCTAGTTTTATTGTGATTAAGTACAGGAAGCACAATAGAAATAGTCACAATCATAATTATATAATAGAGAAAAAGCATACAGTGATACAAAAGTAAGCCAAAGCAATACAGTTAGGTAGCAATAGATTTAAGCAATGTAAAAGTAGCCCAAAGCAATAAATATATATACAAACAGTGAGACACAAGTCATACAAAGCAAGACACTCCATGCTTGTATCCTGTCATTACTGTAGTGAATATAGTGGTTTGTATTTCAACCACTCCTGTATTGTATTTTTGAACTTTCTAAAAGCAACATTACTAGCTTTTAAAGGTAACCTATTAAATAATCTTACACTCATATAATTAAAGTTCATCAGAGTCTCTGTCAATCTAGCATGTGTGACCAGCAATTGGTACCTATTTCTTGTCTTATGATTATGAATGTCACTTCTTAGTGTTAATTTGTCAAGGTTACATTTAGCAAATAACAAGCAATGGAGGATAAAAAGACATGTAGAGTAAGTATACCTACAGAACTTGGGTCTAGGACAACTCGCCACAGCCATCTCATACAAGAAGGACTAATTTACCCCTACAATTCATTGTTACCTCTTTTCAGTGATATTTGGATACAGCTAATGATTCGACATGATAAATAAATGAATTTTTATTTAACCAATCAAACATACAATACTACTGTATACAAAAATCAACGAAAACATGTGCATTGGTAATAGGGGGAAGATGATGATGAGATATTAATGGCCATACAGTTTCAAGTGGGTTCCGATTCCAAACCACTGGGAAGTGATTTTGAAAGGACATAGCTGAAAAAACTCAAGCCAATTAAGAGAATATGGACTTGAAATGAAAAAATATTCAGAATGTAAAAAGCAAACAATAGAGGCTCTCATTTAAATCTTCAAATTTTTAGATTACAATGATTACAAATTTGAAGATAACAAATTTGATTTGACTTCACATAGCATAATACATGTTACATTGTACATTGAAACATGTTTGAAACAATTACTTCAACCTTAAAAGGCCGAAACAATAGTTGGATAACAATAATTGGACAAAATTGATGAATAAAGGCATTTGTTTTATAAAATAATCACATCCAATAAATCTTGTCCAATCTTTGACAAGACTTTAAAAGTAATATAAACTTAAAAAACACTTCTAAGTGGAAATTAACTCACGTTAATCTAAATTACAACCTGAGTGTTCTGTGGGTCGTCTAACAATGCTCTTGACAACAGAGTGAAACGTGAGTTAATTTCCACTTAGAAGTGCTTTTAAAGTTTATATTACATATTAGTGGAAACAAGATGGATCTTCAACATTATAACTTTAAAAATCTTGGATTCAAATTGGAATCAAGGTTTGGAGCAATTTGATGGACTTTGAAGGGATTCAAAGCAGTTTGAAGCTCTTTTATTTTATTGAATTGGATGACATATGTGACCACTTGTGACAAGGAAATGGGTGCGCCTACTGGAGTGTTAATTTTTGTTTTTGCGGCGAGTTGTCCCATTCCGACAGGACTCAGTGGCTGAGATGTCAACTTTAGACCACTTTTCTGCCACTCACCTATGTATGGCCGATGTGAAGACTTCTCCTCCGACAGTTTCGAAGACTGTGTCTACTCCTATGGCTCCACTCAGCGAGGCCACTTTCTTCTTTAGTGCCTTCTCGCCGAAAGTGATCGCGCTCCATGCTCCCTTCTGCCGCAACAACTCCCCAATCTTCTCCGTGTTGCACATGCCAATCACCTGGTCACACATTAAAAATCATATAAATGAATGAAAAATAGAGAAATATTTTTACCGTAGGATTTTTATATTTGGAGCAGTAATAGAAATACTTTATTTATCATCAAATACAGATATGTACTTCTTGTTCCATAACGATATGCGTTGTTAATATTAACTTTTTGTAGTAAATTCAACGACTTTCGGTCAATTTTAATTGTGAATAAATAATATTTCTACTCATTTTTTAGCCAAACGTTATTGAGTCATGGAGACTAGTCTTCAAAGGCATCCTAGATCGGTGTTTTGGTTAGAAGAATTGTGGTTTTAATATAAAATTTTTAATATAAACTTAATAAAACAACTTTTGAATGGAAATTAACTCACGTTATGGCGTGACGGCCGTTTCGCTCTGTTGTCTAGAGCATCGTCAGACGACCCACAGTGCACCCAGTGTTTTAAAACACCCAGTACATTCAAAAGTTGTTTTATCAAGTTTATATTACATATTAGTGGAAACAAGATGGATCTTCAACATCATAAAATTTTTTGTGGTTTTTTTTATGTTTAAGTGATCAAAAAGTTTGTGTGATTTAAAATGTAATTGTTCATTGTGGTAAGTTTGTATAAATTGGAACAATTTGAAATATACAAACACACCACACACAATAAACAAATCATCCTTGGTGTGTTTGTATAAATTGGAACAATTATCTTCCATACAATGAGAAAAAAATTAACAGGGAACTGATAGCCGTGAACCATAGCAAGTATCTGTTCAAACAGATTAGATAAAATATTCAGACAAAATTCCAATTAATCTAAAGATGCAACAGACTTAGGCCCATATTTATGAACATGACTTATAAAAGATCGACTTAAGTCAGACTTAGCAGTAATAAGTCTTCTTACACTAACAGGTTCAAGCCAGCGAGCAGCTGTAACCCTTAAAGCCAACCCAGCTCCCTCAACAAAGATATGACTCCTGATAAATAATTTAACATTAATAATTTACATTAAACAACTCTAATTTACACTAATATGAGAATTTACACTACGTAAATGTTGCAGGGACAACTGGGTTGGCTTATAACCTCACTTTTCAGCTAGTAAACTCACCTAGTATAAGTAAAGCTTAGAATAAAGTTCGTATTCCTGAACCTTACTTAAACATCTTCTTAACTTAAAAGCCAAGACATGCTTATAATTGGTGTCTCAAATCCGTTCTTAGCCAATTTAGGTACAGAGCTGTCTTGAAGCCGTTCTTAGATTGTTGTGTTGCATCATATTTTGGCTTCATTTTATAGTAAGGCATTGGCTCATAATAATAAAATAAAATCATCATATTCAATTCTTGCACCATTGCAATGTAATTCACTGTATATTTGATTTATTGAAATTATTTCTACTTATTTCATATAAATCTAGTTCCAACCTATAATTTTTTTTTGGCACTAGGATAGAGGTCTCTTTCTACGAAATAGAATGGATGAAGTTTGTTGGTCTGCTGGCAGATAGCGTGCACTACATTGCCTCAAAGCTGTATTTTTAAAATCCAAAAACAGAAAATTATAACTTGAAATATATTAAATATATACTTAAATATATTAGTGTGGTTATAATTACTTAACAGTAACTGTAAATTTACATGTAGTGCAGTATATTTATCTTTTCATGTATGCTATTTTATGTTTATTAGTGCCTGATGATACAACACAATTTTAGGTTAGCTTGTGACCATGTTCAATGTAATAGAGCCTTTCCAACTCGGTCTTAGATGAGTCATGCTTAGATCAACGTAAAGTCACATTCATAAATATGGGCCTTAGAGTCCAAAACTGCTCTGTTCGCAAATTTTGATTTGGCTTCATTATCCAAAACTAGAGCTAGGATTAGGCCTACTTCACAGGACAAATTCATATTCACTGGATTATTAGATAGAAATATCGGATCAAAATACACAAAAATAGATAGCTGATGCAAATGTGTTAAATTTGGTGTATTTTAGCCTAAATTGAGATGTGCGTTCGCGACTGGAATGGCTCTGTATGATAAGGCTCTCAAGTGATATTTTAGTGGTTGAGTTTTGAAATGTATTTATTTATTATAAAATCATAATCAAGTAAAGATACAACAGGTACAGCCCACTACTGATTTCTTTACAAATTTTTAAGTAAGAAATCCAATCTTATGATATGTGCAAGTTCAACAGAAAAAGTTTATTTTGAATCAATAACTGATTCTTTCCAAAACAATAATAACAATTAAGATACGAAATTCACTTTAGAAACGAAGCACTAAAATAGTCCGATAGTCCAAAAAGGGGGATTTAACTTTCTTTGTAGTGGCGAAGATGATATTGTGAAAGATATCCATAATGAATAATAAGACTTGAAGTTGTCACAACCACATTTATTGAAAACCGTGAGATACTAGTTTCTGTTGTTGCACCATCATCAATCTCAGACAAACAATTTCAGTTTGTTTGAGATTGATAATGGTGTAACAACCCAAACTAGTATCTCACGGTTTTCAATAAATGTGGTTGTGACAACTTCAAGTCTTATTATTCATTAAAAGTGGGTTTAATTATGAATTTTGTTCGAAATTTTAGAGCCTACAATGTAGAAGTCAAGTCAATTCAATCATATGAGTATGATATCCAAACTATTCAGTTTTATTAGTTACCTTTGCTTTGTACACATTAGCGGCAACATCAATGGCAGCTAGTCCGATTCCTCCAACTCCAGCCGTGATGAGCACAAGGCTGTTGGCTTTGATTTTAGCGCGCCGTGCCAGACCTAGCAGGGCCAGAGCATACGCATCGCAGGCGCTCGCTGCTAACTTGAAGTTCATGCTGGATGGAATACGCCACACGTCCTGTACAACAACATTAATCATGAAAATAATAATAATAATACCGGTAGTAATAATAATATTAAGAAAATAACATCAATAACAATATTATTAATAATAATAATAATTTTATAAAAATTGATATTTTTAAGGGTTTGAGGCCCAACCAACCAACCAGGCACTGAGGATGGGCATCCTGCCTGAAAACATGTTCTGCTTCAAGTAAGAAAGAAAATTTACACTCTTATTTATTTTGATCAGTTCTGCATGTCGTCTAAGTGAAAATATAAACTAAACTACACGGGATTTTAAAATCCATACACAGAAGGAACAAACAATAAAATTACATTGACCTGAATCTCTCCTGTTAGGGATAGAAGATAAATCGATTGAATAAAGATTCGAGAGAAAAAAAGAAGTACTGGTTCGATAAAAATTATATAATTAGTCTAATTATAGTTATGTCTGATAGTTCATTAAAAAGTTAATACATAATTATAAAACAGATCCATCAAGCTTGACACTTGCTCATGGATTTTTTAGATACTCTCTTAACGAGTAAAATTCTCTATCCTGAAGAAAGCTCCTAATACCCTTCCCAATGTCACCTACGACATTTGAAATTAACTTTTCCTCTAACTACTATCAAAAGTCGCATTTTACTCCCTGGAATCGAATACTAAAGTACTACTTTTTCTCCCTAGGGACTAAAAGTGATTCTAGCGGGACTAAAAGTAATCACTTTTACTCCCTGTGAGGTTATGTTCAACCGTTGGAGGATATGAAAAAGTACTCACCTCTAACGTCATCGGCGTGAAGGTAAAGTAAAATTATACATTGTTATAGGTATTGGTGTAGGTGGAGGAAAAATGTTGTGTGCATCACGGGACTAAAGTACTTTTTCTCCCTCAGGGAAATTGTCGCCCTCGGCTACGCCATCGGGCGACAACAGTTTCCCGCAGGGAGAAAAAGTTGCACTTTAGTCCCTAGATGCACAAATAACTATTTTGTTACACTTGATAGAAAGTAGCTACTTTCCATAGATTTATCACATATGGAAAGTGCCTCTTTTCCGTACTAGATCGGAAAAATCAGCTGACAAATAGGGCCTTATAGCCGTACAAGATAGGAAAAAACACATGGAGTGTGGCAAAGATTTTTCTGTTGAGGCTAAGGATATTTGTGTGAAATATCTAATCACTGCGTGCACGTTAACTGTTAGAGGGAATTTTAAAGATATATAAAACTCAAAACCTACTATATTAATTTTGCATGTTAACTTTGACATAGAACCCGAGAAACATTGTTAGGCCTATTTGATATAGATGGAAGTTTTCGTCCAAGTTAAATGAGGTTACTGATAGAAAATTTTGGATTCATTTCTGATGGATTGGGGCGGCTCTATGTTTTTATCATCCTAGATCATACTTTCAACATATGGTATTAATATCACAAAGCCTCTAATAAGTCTGACAATAATCATATGATTTTGATCACAACATTACCTATCAATGCTTAGAGCTGAATTTCAAATCCTTTAAAACTATTCTTAAAACTATCCTTGAAAAATGTAAATAGGCCTATGTCACTCCTTGGTATACAGGCAATCTTTGTGCAAAATTTTAGCTTTATCAGTCAAGTATTCTAGGCGTGATGGACCTACAGACAGACAGACAGACACCATCTCATTTTTATAATAGTATAGATGTATATTCATAGTCAACTCATTACATTACTCATTACCTATGACTCAATCCCTGTCTCTAATATTATCCAGCTAATTGCACTAGGCTATCATTTATTTTGGTTTATATCTGGGAATTCGCCCATCAAATTCTGAATCTAAATAAAGCAGCTGATTCACTTGTCTTGAATACTTTTGAATGTCTCGCATATTATCCAGCTGATTGGAGCATGCCTTTAAGTGTAAAAAAAAATATCGTACATTACCGTAACCCACTGTCCCATGAGTTACATTACACGGCTGTAAACTTTTGCCGGTTCTTGCATATTCACGTTTCTGCTATCATATAAACTATCATATGCTCGACCGGCAAAACTTCATTTTCCAGCCTAGTAACGTAATAATACTATTTAAAAATTTTAATTCTTTTCAACTTGTTCACGAAAATGCCAGCAATATATTGCCTATCTAATCATAAAAAATATATTGTGCAATATTATTGACCAATCACCTGCCTTCACATCCACAACACATTCCTCGGCGAATCCCGAAAGATTGTCCCGACTTAGCGCTATCACTCGGTCGCCATTTTGTAGTGGAAATTCATCGTCATCATCATCATCTTCGTCGTCATCGTCATCTTTTCCCTTTTTGTTCTTATCCTTCTTTTGCTTTGTGTCCTTTTCCTTCTTCTCTTTGGCAACGGGCGGTAGGAGATTTGTTTCCAATATTTGTCCTGATATCTCATAACCTGTAACAGAGAATATTGAAGGTAAAATATAAACTGCGGCTCTGGTAGGGCAGTTGGTTGGAGTGCTTGTCTGTGATAAGATAAGGCTCTGGCTGGCTTCGTTTCCTGCAACATTGGGTTCGAATCTCATTCAGCCACGGATGTTTCTCATCATTCACCTCATTACCCACGCACAAGTCTCCAGACTCATGCAGGCATCATCCTCAATTATAAAAAAGAAATAGATCGTTTCTATAAAGTATGAAAATAAACAGCAGTAGGAATGAATAGAGTGAAAGCTTTGATGTTTTCCACGACGAAATACTTAATGAACAATCTAATATTAAAACTGACACTGTATTTCACTTTTATATATTGTTTTACTCAAGCGTTAATAAGTGCGAAGCGTGAGTGAAAGCGTTAATAAGTTTCCTCGGAGTATAAATAGAACTATAGAAAAAAATGAATGTATTGAATAACTAAACATGATAAAACAGTACGAACTACAGTAATAATATTATTAGATTAGATTAATTGGCCAGCAAAAAAGACACTGTTCTCTGCTGAAAATCACTTCCCGGTGGTTCGGAACCCACCTAAAACTGTAGGTCCAACTCATAAATCACCATCATACAACTCATTACCCACGCACAGGTCTCAGACCTATGTGGGCTTCATCCTAAAAAATATATATATATATATATTCCTCAAATTATTGATAGAGAAAGGGAAATGGTGTGCGAAAATAACTTGGAATTGAGAAGTTTAATACTTGATGTATGAATATAACTGTAATGTATGTAATAGGCGATTTCGACTATAGGTGACTCTTCAGAGTTCAAAATTATGTTTTGCTCCAAAGAGCAAACAAGAAGTGAGGCAGGTTGAGATACTTTCCTCACTGAGCTTGCTTTTCTCACAGAGTTGCATCTATGTGCCAATCGCACAGAAACAAATTCTGAAGCTCTATGCTCAACAGTTCACTTGCAACTTTACACAGGGGCTGACTGTACAGGTGATCCTATCTAGCACACCTCTGAGCTACTTCCTGCGTCCAAGCCAACATTCGACAGAGACATTTAGAAAGTAAAACGATTGATGTAGCAGTTTTTTAATATGAGATAAATAAAACTTAATTCAGCTCAAGCCTCAATAAGGCTTAATCTAATAATTATTTTATAATAAAATTGACCAACCTGGTACAAAGGGTAGGTTAGGTTGTACTGGACTTATTCCCTGACACATGAGCAAGTCTGAAGTATTCACTGCACACGCCTCGACTTTTATTCTAACCTGGAAAGAAACAAGAAATAATTTGCAAAATTGATTTCAATTTCGTGAGAGCGGTCATTCAAATTTAAATGATCCAGAATTTGTAAACTTATTTGCTTGAAAAAAAAACAGAAAAACTACAGAATGATTCAAAATTAAATGCATTTTTCAATCTCTCCACAATTTCCAACAAAACTGAACAAGAAAATTTCCAACAAGAAAGTTTAATGCGTTGAACTGAATGTAAATACGATTGTTCAATACTAATTATACACTACTAATTTATAACAATAATAGTTAAATACTTTAACTAGTGATAATAGTTTATAGTTAACTCTCTTTGTAGTGGCGAAGGTGATATTGTGGAAGGTATCCATAATGAATAATAAGACGAAATTGTCACAACCACATTTATTAAAAAATATTGAGAAACTAGCTTCAGTTGTTATACGATTATCAATCTCAATCAAACTAAAACTAAAGTACAGAGAAGCTGAATATATATTGAACATGGAATGATACTATTGGCTAAGCGAGAAAGAGGCTGACCTTCATCGAACGTTGTGATTGGCTAACAAGTCACGCCCCCTGGTGGGAGGAGTAACAAGCAAAAATACGATTCAAATCAATAACTAAAAACTGTGAACATCTAGAAAGCAACAAAGAAGAAAAAATACATAATAAAGCTAGAATTGAACAAATTAAAATTAAAAAAATTAGAAGCTCACTGAAATATTATCAAGGTCAACTGAGAAATACACATAATGACTGTTTTTAAATGTAGGCTGGAATTATGATGAAACCAAGTTAGTTGTATTGGTTAAAATATATTTTGTCATTTAAACTAGTATTGGAATCGTTTTTTACCAACCTAGTTATCTCCAAAGCTTCTAAAATGTTCAATTGTCTGCCTTTGCCAATCGAATGCAGAAATTCAACGTTTTCTTCAGCCTTGAACTTGTGCCCATTATTAATGAGATGCTCTGCAAAATTTGAATCTCCTTTTTGGGTTTTCCAATCCCTGATATGTTTATTTATTCTACATTTGAAACTTCTACTGGTCTGACCCACATAACAAGCATTACAATCACCACAATTCAATTTATAAACCCCACTTTTATCCCAGATATCAATTTTCTCTTTACTACACCCAAATAAACTCTTTAAAATAGGTTTGGTTTGAAAAGCTACATCAAAACCGTTCTTTTTCAATTCTTTCCCTAATTAGGCCTAATCAGATTCTGGGCCAAATAAGGTACCGTTAATCTTTTCAACTTTTTGACTTTTTTGTTCAATGATAATTGAGATTTTTTTGATTGCATGGAAATATTTGAACCAAGGTTAGAACAGAAAACCAAAGAAATTTCAAATTTTCTAATAAGGGTGGTTTTTGGAGGGTGTTTTAAAATTGAATCTTTTCAAATAATAAATTTTTGGAAAATTTATCTATGCGTTTCGATTAACAATAAAAAAATACGTCAGAAGTGTTCCTGAGAATTTTTCGAAAAACCATCCCCTTCAGAGTGAGGGGTGCTCAAAGTGAGGCATCTTCAAAAAATTCAATTTTGGAAATTTTTGACCTTTTTGTTTATGATAAATTTGAACTTTTCCTGAGAGGATGCTGATATTAAATTCAAGGTTAAAACAGAAAACCGTAAGAATTTCAATTTTTCGATAGGGGTGGCTTTTGAGAGATGTTTGATAATTTGGTTTTTTCAAATGTTGTTTTTTTGAAAATTCAATACATGAGAATTAATTTAAAATGAAAAAATAACTCAAAAGTATTCTTGAACATTTTTTGAAAAAAACATCCCCTTCTGAGTAAGGGGTGATCAGAGTGAGAGATCTTAAAATAATGCAATTTTGAAAATTTTTCACTTTTTTGTTTATGAAAAATTTGAATTTCTCTGAATGGAAGCTAATATTTTAACCAAGGCTTAAACAGAAAAGGTACCAAAATAAGGTACCAACGTTGGGTTGGGAAAGTTCATGGATAACGGTACCTTATCTTGGCCTAGTGTCTGATAAATTAGGTAAAGAATTGAAAAAAAAGAAAGAGTTCTTCCGTGTATTTCTCAGTTGAAAGGTACCAAATAAGGTACCAACGTTGGGTTGGGAAAGGTCATGGGTAACGGTACCTTATCTTGGCCTAGTGTCTGATAAATTAGGTAAAGAATTGAAAAAAAGAAAGAGTTCTTTCGTGTATTTCTCGGTTGACCTAGACTGCTTTTCAGTGAGCTTTCAATTTTTTAGTTTTAATTTGATTCTATTTTAGCCTTATTACGTATTTTTCTTTGTTTTCTAGATGTTCACAGTTTTTAGTTATTGATTTGACTCGTATTTTTGCTTGTTACTCCTCCCACCAGGGGGTGTGACTTGTCAGCCAATCACAACCTTCAATGAAGATCAGCCTCTTTCTCGCTTAGCCAATAGTATCATTCCATGTTCAGTATATATTCAGCTTCTCTGTATTATAGTTTTAGTTTTATTGAGATTGATAACGTACAACAACCGAAACTAGTTTCTCAATATTTTTTAACAAATGTGGTTGTGACAATTTCGTCTTATTATTCATTATACTTTAAAGGTACTAATTGTGAGGTTTCACCAGCCTCCCTAGTTTAGTGAGTAAAATCATAATTTAAAAATAAATATAAGCTTCTCTTTAGAAGAGATGCATTCCTCCAGTTTAAGCAAGTACCGGTACTCATAATTTAGATAGAAATACAGTATCAGTTTTGATATTAGATTTTTCAACAGGTATTTCGTCATGGACTACATCTCTACATCACGTATAATTTGTCAATTTATAATAATTAGGCTATCTTTTATGAATCTCTTAAACTCTAGTTAAAATAATGTCGAGTTAACTGGACTTGTTGCATGACAATATACAAACTAGTTTTAACTTACTTATGAAAATTGCTTCTAACTTGTGAATCGTATTTCGTAAATTTTTATGCTTTATACATATAAATGTTAAATTATTGATAACATTCTTCAAAAAGCATAATCTATATGACATCGTGTTCAGGTCTCTTCTGATTCTGAATAAGTTCAGCGCCTCTTACGCGGTAGAAAGACCTACTTTGAACAGAAGGGACCGTCAGACTTCACGTGTCCTCCGAAACATGGGAGTAGACCGAAGAAAAAATGTTCAGCCTGAACTGAGATCGAACCCAGGATCTTTAGATTAGAACACCAGCACTTCGCCCACTATGCTACGGCTATTCCAACAACGACGATTGAAAGTGGTAAGCTGTCAAGTTGTAAACATACCGTAACTGAATAACATAATTTAATAATTATCCATGGATAAGTGAAATTCAATACATACCTGTCCTTTTTTTAGTTTGACTTGATACACATCTTCAATAACTAGTGGTTCATTAACGGCTTTCAATACTGCTGCTCTGTAGGTTGATGCCTTACGTACGAAGACAGAATTTTCCGAATTAAACCTTTTACAAAGTCCAATCTTTAGAGTTTTTTGCACAGTTACCACCCGGGATACTTTGTTGATCAAAGACAACGTTGAAAGCATTCTAATTGGACGATTTTTCAGGAATTAAGCTCTGTAAAAGTTGAATTTCAAATTGAAACACCAAAACAATCAAGTTAACATTGTAAATCTCTCAAATAAATGAAGATACTGAATGAAAATTATATGGTCCACCGACTAGTATCTCGAGATTGGACTAAAATGAACAAGATTCAACAACTCGATTATGGTTCAATGAAGAGTAATTCAAAAAATGAGGCAAAATTCAAAATGGGAGAAGAATAACCTATAAATATTCATCATTGATGTCTGCTATACAGCTGATTGAAAACGAGAGTGAAAGTGTAGTATTGCCAACCTGATAGCGATTAAGTTTACTGCAGCTCCTGAAAAATATAAGAAGAGTAAAGATACGAATATCTTTTGAAATGTTATAATATTTATTTCAAAAATAATATTTCTGAGGTTTTAGAGTTTTTGAAGCATTTTAAACAAGAAGACTTTCTACTCTTGAACAAAAAGATTTCCAAATTTTTTGAGAAGACCAGCTAGCGATGCGGGGAAAATGGAGGCTGCCGGGAAAGGATTGGTCGGGGTGAGTTTTTTTACAACTTTTATTGAAATTAAGTGTTAATTCACGTTATTTGCCTTTGATTTATCAATAAGAAATGTTTCTTCAATATCAGGAAACATAGATTTCCCTCACATCCTTTCCATTTCCAAGTAATTCGATTCTCAGTTTGAACATTGTTCCAAGGTCGTGTTGAGAATGTTTTGAATTAATTAGACAATATAACAAGTAATCGACCTTATTTAAGCATATTATTTACCAATAGTTCTTCATTTGAATTCCTTGTTTATTAGAAAATCGGTGTCAATTCAATCGAAGCTGCAAAATTGAACCGAATCTGCCAGTCTTTGTTGTGGATAGTCCATCTTGTTTATGTTTTGGCATTTCAAACCTGTCAGGTCGTGCCGTGTTTTGAGGCTCTTTTAGGTTACTGTTGTCTTTTTATTCGATATTTTTGACGATCCAATTCCAATAATTTTGAATGGAGAAGAATTCAATTAGGCTGAAAGGAGCAGACTCATTTTTCTTTCATGACATTTTCATGGTCACTGGATTTCACTTTCATTGATTTTTTGCGTATGGCTTTGTTTACATTTTGCGTTCTAGCTGTGTATGGGAAATTGCTTAGTCCTTATATCTGTTGGTTCTTTTAAATATCAAAGGTAATTGTGCCGCAGATGTTAGCAAATAAAAAATCACTTGAAACCTTCACCAAATTGTAGTATTATGTCTCCTGATCACAATTATCAAGTTTTTAAGTGTCGGTCTCAATTAAATAATTAATTATTCAATATTAAAAACTCACCTTTTGAACATAAATACGGCTCTGAAAAGCCTTAAGCATAACATCATAGACGAACAGATAGTTAGAGCAATGGAGTGCCATCAAGGATTCGTGCCAATGGATTATATCAGTGCCATCTACATCAGAACATCAGTGGAAACTGGAATAGAACTGCATAACCAAACCTTTCCTAACCTGGCTAGATGTGACTGAACCACCTCTGTAAATATTTAAAAGGTTTAAAGGTAAATATTTAAAGGTATTTCAAAGGTGGTTCAGTCACATCTAGCCAGGTTAGGAAAGGTTTGGTTAAGCAGGTCCATTCCAGTTTCCATTCCACTTCGTTCGTCACGCAGACTACGCTTCTGCGCATGCGCGAAATGTTTGCAGGCTTTGCACATCCAAAAGCCTAAAACCTAGGCTGTGGCCCTGTGGCTAGCTGGCTACAGGTTATGTAATGCATCAAGTGATGAGATTTTGGAACAAATTGAAAATGCCTTTATTATTAAGTAGATAAATTGCATGAGTAAATAATTAATAAATTAAAATGCAAATTATTGTGTTGCAAAGATTCATGCATTCTAAACACTCAATTAAATTGCTGAAGGTAGTCATTTTGGGGCTCTGTTAGGTTTTGAAAGGTAGGTTTTCAAAATTGAATAATTAATTATTTAATTGGGACCGACACTTAAAAACTTGATAATTGTGATCAGGAGACATAATACTACAATTTGGTGAAGTTTCAAGTGATTTTTTATTTGCTAACATCTGCGGCACAATTACCATATCAAATAAATTTAAGTTTGAATCAATTTCATTTTATCATTTTTATAACATAACACCGGGTTTTCACTAGAGGATCCACATCATGTTTGAATATGACATGATTTCACTTGAAATCTGGTTGAAACTGTAGTCTAGTTCTAGTAGTTAAGGCGCCCGACCGGAAATCCGCAGTTCGATTCCCGGCGGTGACTGATATTTTTGTATAGTAGCATTCATTGATTTCCATCAGCTATTCAATGCTGTTGTCATTATCCGCAATTGCGGGAGTCTTCAGTATAAATTAATAGCACTTTGATGAATTCGAAATTAATAAATTCTGTTTCATTATTTAAACTAGGACTTTGAATAAAATTGAGCTTATTCGATTCGGGTTTAGTTCTTTTGGTTTAATAAGTTCAGATGACGACTGAAATGTTTCATAGAAAACCTATATAAATTTAATAGATTTAGAAAACAGCTTATATTATGGATACTTTTAACTCGTAAATCACCAATAAATAGATAAATTATGGGATCCTTTCAAGTGTTGTCATAAAAAATAATAATGGTTATGTTGAATAATGCAGTAAGAAATTAATAAAATAATGTTGACAATTATCAATTGAAAAGCTTTGGCATACGTCTAATTTCAAAAACAAAATGTAATAGGCCCATATTAGAATACAAGATTGTGTAAGAACTTTATTCAAAATGAAAGAAAACAGCTTTGTATAGGCTAATTCAAAATGGCAATCATTATTTTGAATATAAATTCAACAATATAAGTTAGTGTCTATTTTAATTCATTATAGAATTTTTCTAAAATTTAGAAAATATTTAATATCAAACTAATGTTGCCAAAAATTGAAATACAAAAAATGGATAAAATTGTTCCGGCTCAGAAATAGATCAAGATTGTACAAAAATAAGAATAATAAAGCATATCAAATGTTTTACAATAATTAATAAAATATATTTTCCATTATAGCTTTATAGTAAGGTTTTTATATTCAGGACAACTTTCAAAAGTTTATACTTTCTAGTTAGTATTGATTGAGCTATAAAAAGCAAAATTTGAGAGAAGTGATAGCCGCAAGCCGCGGCAGGTATCTGTTCAGTGAGATAAAGATAAGATACGAACTCCTGGGCCTTTTTGTTAGTGTGACCAGCAAAAAAAATGTTCTCTGCTGTAAAATCACTTCCCGGTGGTTCGGAACCCACCTGTAGGTCTAACTTATCAATCAACATCGTCTAACTCATAACCCACGTACAGCTCTCAGACCTATCAATCAATCAAATTCTTTATTCATTATTGCAAATTACAATATGAATTGTGTCAGATAGTTTATCTAATGCAACATGATTAGACCTATTATTACAAACATATACTATGAAAATAGACAACTTCGCCTTATTAAAAAATATTGTCAAAAGTATGTTATTCATAGTAGTTTACCATATGCCGTCTTTGTGCCAAGCATAAAACTCATCAATCGAGTAGGGGCTCATCCTATCAGGTCCTATGTGGGCCAGGGGAAAAATATTATTGTACAGTAATTTTATTTTGATGTAATAAATTCAGATTTGGTTTGAGTAAAGAACAGTAATTGAATTAGAAAAAAATTCGAAGAAAATAAGAAATTTATTGATAGATGGCGTAGGCGTACATGATAATTTGATAAAATAGTGATAGCCGCCGCGAGCCGTAGCAGGCATCTGTTCAATCAGCTGCGTTCTCGTAGGACCTGTTTGTAACGGTGACCGATTAGATTGGCCAGCAAAAAAGACACTATTCTCTACTGTAAAATCACTTTCCGGTGGTTTGGAACCCACCTAAAACTGACAACTGTAGGTCCAACTCATCATCACCATCATCCAACTCATTACCCACGCACAGGTCTAAGATCTATGTGGGCTTCATCCTCAAAAAAAAAATAATAATACGCGTATGACTTTTTTTGGTGGGAAGACCCTAACGGGTAATATTTGAGCCATGTTATGGGTAACATGGTGGACCTACTATTTTAGGTGGGTTCCGAAGCATGATTTGATGTATTCACTAAGCTATTTGAGCCATGTTATGGGTAACATGGTGGACCTACTATTTTAGGTGGGTTCCGAAGCATGATTTGATGTATTCACTAAGCTCTGTACAAATACTTATAGCAAATAAAAATTTCAATTTGGAAGAAAAAAGTTTCTAGTCTGTGCTTTGAAGTAGCAAAGAAGCACTAAAGTAATAATTATGTATTCAGAGTCCAGAGATAGATGGAAGATTCTAGTCTTAAGTTAAAAAAGCAGTTTGTTAAAAAAGAAAAAACATTGGAAAGACGTCAGTGGTGTAAATTTAGACTTGGTTACGTTATTGAGCTTGATCTGGCCGTTTCCCAGACCACTAGTGTCAAAAACCTCTGAGCGATTTTGAGTAATTGCTAGTTTTTATCTTCACGTTTCTTCCGCGTGGCTTTTTCAAAAACAGTTTCTGGTTTTTGATGAGTATTTTTGGTATTAAATTCAATTATTATTTATGGTATGGCAATGGCAACAAAGTAAGTCAAAAGAGTCAAAAGTATAAATTAATTATTATTAATGGTGCTTTATTGGTGGAATTCTCGAAATGAGGTGAATATTTTGGAGGAAAGATATATGAAATTATGACACAAAACTTGAAATAGAAAAATGTAAGTTATTTGCATTTTTTCTGCCCCACGTTTTTTTTATTGAGGATGATGCGCCCCACATGAGAGGAGACTTGAGTTGAATGGGTGAATGATGAGAAACATCCATGACTGAATGAGATTCAAACCCAAGGCTGTAGGAAATGAAGCCAGCTAGAGCCTTATCTTATCACAGACAAGCGCAAAACCTAGGTTTGAGTACTAGCAACGAGTACAAAGCATAAATATGCAGTAAATGCAAATATCAAATGTTTTATGTCAAATAATTTTTAATGTCAAATATTTCATGTGACAGGTTTTTGTATCTACTGAAATATGAAGTGTAATCATGAAAATTCAGTTAGTATTCTAGAGAAGCGACGTAATTATTTTAAATTCCTGTGATAAAATCTGTGGAGACATTCACAGTTTTGCGTTCTTCCACTCGTAGTTGCGGTGAATGTTGGTGAAAATCAGGAAATTTTGTTTTAAGCCGCGTCTCCACCAACCGAACATGCTCGGCAAACAGTGTTAGCTGAAATTATCTGATGTCGCCGAACATTTTTTGGTGTTGGTTTGGTGTGGACGCCTTCTCGAACATTATGATCGGTGTGCTGAGGGCAATGGCGGGAACCTGTTGTTGGTCTTCACTGTTCGCTCACAGACCGAACATTTCAATTGAACTCACGAACATGTTCGGTGACCGATATGTTTAATGTTTGTCCGTTTTTTGCATTCGCCAACAACGTTCGGCAGACATGTTCGGTTGGTGGAGACGCGGCTTTAGAGAACAAATTCAATCAATGTCATAAGTTACATATGCATAAATAATTTTTTGTTTCGTCTGTTATTATTGGGCATGTAACATTTAGCTGGTATTTTTTTTTTTTTTGAGGATAAAGCCCACATAGGTCTGAGACCTGTGCGTGGGTAATGAGTTGGATGATGGTGATTGATGAGTTGGACCTACAGTTTTAGGTGGGTTCCGAACCACCCGCAAGTGATTTTACAGCAGAGAACAGTGTCTTTTTTGCTGGCCAATCTAATCGGTCACCGTTACGAACAGGACCTACGAGAACGTAGCTTATCTCTCTGATTGAACAGATACCTGCTACGGCTCGCGGCTATCACTTCCCTAAAATTAATATAAATGGAAATTAGGAGAATAAAGTCAATATTTTAACAGCATGTATTTGTGGAGATTATGTAAATGCAGTCAATATTAGGGCAACATCGTTTGAAATGATTTAAAGCGTTTCAAATAATTATTCTTATGGTGAAACCTTGAGGAAATTCTTAATAATTTGAATCGTTTTTGTTTTTCCACCTGGTTTTTCTATTCTACGTAGTTGGTATTGAATGCTGTGAAAATTGGTAGAGATTGGGGAAATGCAGTCAATCTTTGATAGAATAGTATTGGTGCATATAACAGCAACATTTTTCTTGTAGATTACGTCTTGAAGGCTCAAGTTAAGGAGTATAAGACGAGTCATATCAACAATATATACAATCTTATACACTAGTAACCATAATTACTTTATCAATTAGTTGAGGTAAGGCTTAATTTTGATGTGAAAGGAATTCTTGTGCATTATAAAAAGCTTTACCAATTAAATATTTTTTCAATTGTTTTTCAATTAGTTGAGGTGAGCCTTAATTTTGATGTGAAAGGAACTTGTACACTATAAAAAGGTTTATCAACTAAATATTTTTCAATTGTTTTTTAAATATTTCTATATTTTGAAGACTTTAAAAACTGCGGTAGCTTGTAGAGTTTCCTACCAATATAACTAGGTTTTTGTTTGAGAAGGTACAGTTGCACTTAGCCTGTCTCCTACTATCTGACAATGTTACTGGTTATCTACAAGTAATTGTACGACTATGCAGTAAAATATTTGAGTGAAAAATTGGAATATTTTACTCACTTCGGTGACGATAGACCCACGTGGTCCGAAATAGTCATCTGCTCAGTGGTAAAATATTCCAATTTTGTACTCAAATATTTGACTGCCTGTGCAATTACTAGTAAATCACTAGTGAAACGCGCAGTTTGTCATGAACTCCAAGATTGGTACTAGGTTACTACAAAATTGTAAACAGACATTCCCGAAATACACACTCTTCAACCCTGTGCGTGTTTTCGTAGTGCGTCTTGGAATAGTGCTTACGTGACTTGGAGCACTCTTCACTCAGGGGTTGTGATGCGGCGTTGGGTTGCTAGGTTACCGAATTGGGTGCGGATACACGGTGAGGGCCAGACTACACGAACCGAACGTTGTCGTTTGTTTTTGGTAACTTTCATTGATTAAAATTTAATTGATTGATTTCCATCTACCGGCTTACTGACGTGCATTTTCTGTATTATTTCATATAAAGATCTTGAACATTATCGGATTACAACAATACTGCTGCTGTAAAATCACTTGGATGGTTCGGAACCCACCTAAAACTGTAGGTTCAACTCATCATCATGAAGGATGCGCATGTCTCAAACCTATGTGAGCCTCATCCTCCGAAAAATACAATTTTTTCTCCAATTATTTTGTGAAATAGGGGGGTTTAAAGTTGAAATTTTTAGTTTTTGGGGGGCGATTGATCTCACCTATGAGTGATTTTAAACTTTTGATAAATTTGCCTTATCTAAAAGACAACTAGAGAAGTAAAATGGCATATTTATTTCAATCTCCCAAATAGTTTTTCAAATTAATTTTTTGAAAAATTGAAATTGTTACATATTATAAAAAATTGTATTTTGGAAAAAATAATTGCTTGATCGGAGTAAAAATAAGTCTTTTTTTCCTCAATGTTTTAGTTACAGAAATTTATCAAAAGTTTAGAATCAGTCATAGGTCGTAGGTGAGATCAAACGCCCCCAAAAACCGAAAATTTCAACTTTGAACCCCAATATTTCAGAAAATAATTGATGAAAAGAACTTTTTCTCATTATAGATAACATTTCAAAGCCCTGATAACATCCAATACAATAATCGTATGAAAAAAATAAACTTCTTAGAATAAAATTATGACTAAAAACCCTGCGCATAGCCATAAAGCTGGGCATTCACGTTCCGATTTGCAGTACTACTTGCAGTCCAACCTCCAAGGTTGGATCCAATAACGGAACGTGAATGGGCTTGTTGGATAGTTGGAATTGTAGATGGACGACTAGAGGGACGACTTCCGAATGTCGACGGTGTTGAAGCGTGTGTGGGGGAGTTGGATCATTGTCGTCCAACTTATCTCGGTTAGTGCTTGACCTTCGGGCAAGTTCGGGCAACTTCGGTTAAGCTGGGCATTCACGTTCCAATTTGTAGTACCACTTGCAGTACTGCTAGTAGTACTGCTAGATGGATAGTCGACTCCACTCACGCTCCTACTTACAATCCAACTTTATTCCTAATCAGCTGTGAACGTCGCTCTCGAGCCGAAAAATGTAACCGAAGTTGCCCGAAGCTCAAGCACTGACTGAGATAAGTTGGACGACTTTGATCCGACACCCCCACACACGCTCCAACACCGTCGCCATACGCTTATTATTATTATTATAGTCGTCCCTCTAGTTGTCCATCTACAATTCCAACTATCCAACAAGCCCATTCACGTTCCGTTTTGGAGGTTGGACTGCAAGTCGTACTGCAAATCGGAACGTGAATGCCCAGCTTTACATTTTTCGGCTCGAGAGCGATGCTCACAGCTGACTAGGAATAAAGTTGGATTGCAAGTAGGAGCGTGAGTGGAGTCGACTATCCATCTAGCAGTACTACAAGTTGGAACGTGAATGCCCAGCTTAATATTTAAAGTTCTTGGCAGACATCAGTGAATAAAGCACCAGTTGTTGAAATTATAAAAGAAAGAAACCATGTGCGCAAATTTCAATTATCTTGCTCCATTTCCTTGTGAATTTTTGGCACAAATGGCCGCCAAAGAGCCACGTGACCGCACCAGATGTTTGCAATACGTCTTCACACACTGAGAAACGCATGGCGTGACTTGAAGTGAAACACAGAAATGAATTTGACCTCATTCTTCATTCTGTGTGTGCAGTCTAATTTGTTTGCCTGTGTCACAAAACATCACCAAGCCTGCGTTTCTATTTGGGCCAGACCCAAAACTGTGTCTAGAATAAGATGCTTCCGCACGCCTAAAATAACTGCTACTATTTATCTTTGCTCAATTTATTTCTTGTTTTTTTTTTGTAGTATATTTTCAAATGCGTAGGTACTTCGAATTTGGACGTATTGAATTTTGTAAAAAATGTTTTCGTTTCATTTATTTACTTTATCTACGACCATGTCATAATGTATACATTACAGTTTCACAATTGATGCAAAAACAGCAGTCTTTTCGAAATGCTTTTTGAAACCCGTTGTATAAAGAGCTCATTATAGTACAGGTTCTACATTATAACACGGGTTCTGGACCAATCAGAAGCATTTTTGATGGAATCAATATCGTAATTCAATATTGTGAAACGATCAGCTGATTTGATCAAACTGCTGCTAACTAAGCTGCTAACCTAACAATCTACTATAACTTCTCGTATTTAAGATGAGAGTTTAGGTATCTCTGACAGTCACAGGTAAAATGAAATTGTTTTAATTAAATGTATACTAGTGGTCGTAGATAAAATAGTGTATGCAACGATTTTAGTTGGCCATTAAAGCACTTGTGAGATATTTATAACACTCGCATTCGCTCGTGTTATAACTTACATCTAACTCGTGCTTTAAAAAGGGTCAAAATAAAATCGTTGCATAAACTACTATTATAAAAGTGTCTCAACCCTAGGTGAAAGTCAGTGATGATTGGAAAATGATGCATACACCGATATTAAGAATAAACATACATAAAAATTCAAATAATATAATTTTAAACGTCCTTTGAATTTGGATTAAAAATATTAATTTTTTTAAATTATTTACAAAAGCAACTTATTTGAGTGTTTTAAGCATAGGTGAAAGTAGGGATAGCAATGAAACGATACATACACATACACCTACATGAATAACAAACCTACCCAGACAATTGTATTGAGTTCTTTTTGTGAATTTTGAAAATAATATTGTATGCTATTAAGGCACTGGAGTACTTTACTCTATGAGATTTTTTTATGTAAATAAATAAACTAGTGTAAAACATAAATATAAAACGAAATCTGAAGGAAGAATTTTTCTTTGAACGTTGGAATTATTATTCTATCTTTTTGGGTATTGAAGGAATAAATGTTTGATTATGTTCGTTCATGTTGAATAACTCTCTAGCTACAAGTATTATTTTTTATCTATTTATTCATACTTAACAGATTACACCATTATTACACCAATATAACAATAGTAGTTTTAAGTACAGATAGATACATTACAGAAAAAAGTGTAACATTTTGAAAGAATATTTTTTTGAGGATGAAGAAGTCCACTTAGGTGTAAGAACTCTGCGTGGGTAATGACTAATGAGTTGGGTTTTAGGTGGGCTCCGAACCACCTGGAAGTGATTTTGCTGCTGAGAACAGAGTATTTTTCGCTGCCCTCTACTCCTTATTTTTGGATAACTCTGTATTTGAAAGAGTAAACTTGAAAATTCATTTTGAAAGCGTTTACTTGAAAATTCATTTTAGAATCTGAAGGATACCCAAACGTGAAATTTCGTAGAAAATTCGTAGAAAAAACGTGAAACAGGTTTAGGTGGGCTCCGAACCACCGGGAAGTGATTTTACATCGGTGAACAGTGTCTTTTTCGCTGGATTCTGTTTTTTCTTTTAAGATAACTGCATTTGAAAGCTTTTACTCGAGATTTTATCTTGAAAGCAGAAGGAAAAACATACGTGAAATGGACCTACGGTTTTATGTGGGCTCCGAATCATCGAGAAGTGATTTTACAGTGGAGAATAGAGTATTTTTCGCTGCCTTCTGCTCCTTCTTTTTTAATAACTCTGTATTTGAAACTTATAACTTGGAAATTCATTTTGAAAGCAGATGGAAAAGCACACACACGTGAAATAGATTAGTGAAATACAAGGTTAGGACTAATTCATTTGGGAACTTTTGAATACCAGGAAGTGTTTTAGAACGTAGGATCGACCATTTCGGCCTGTTCCAAAAGTGAGACGTGTCCCTCCCAGAGCTACAACGTCAGTCCTATGGCTATTTCGGTTTTGGTATTTTTGAGGCCATGCTACAGGAGCTTTGTGGGCTCAGGTCGCACAACAGATTGTGTCTCAAGGTAGAAGTAGAGGAGGCATGGAGTTTAAGACAAGTCGGGTTATGCTAGGTAGGCATAATCATTTAAGAATTATCCCCCTCATAAACCCATACAATTCGATAAAACAATTTATCTACGACCATGTCATAATGTATACATTACAGTTTCACAATAGATGCCAAAACAGCTGTCTTTTCGAAATGCTTTTTGAAACCCGTTGCATAATGAGCTCATTATAGAACAGGTTCTACATTATAACACGGGTTCTGGACCAATCAGAAGCATTTTTGATGGAATCAATATCGTAATTCAATATTGTGAAACTATCAGCTGATTTGATCAAAATGCTAACTAAGCTGCTAACCTAACAATCTACTATAACTTTTCGTATTTGAGATGAGAGGTTAGGTATCTCTGACAGTCACAGGTAAAATGAAATTGTTTTAATTAAATGTATACTAGTGGTCGTAGATAAAATAGTGTATGCAACGATTTTATTTGGCCATTAAGGCACTCGTGAGATATTTATAATTAAATGTATACTAGTGGTCGTAGATAAAATAGTGTATGCAACGATTTTATTTGGCCATTAAAGCACTCGTGAGATATTTATAACACTCGCATTCGCTCGTGTTATAACTTACATCTAACTCGTGCCTTAATAAGGGTCAAAATAAAATCGTTGCATAAACTACTATTACTTGTGACTAGTGGTGGATAATAATAGTCAGCACCATCGATAATCGATAGTCAACACCATCGATAGTTATCGATAGTCAACACCATCGATAGTTATCGATAGTCAATACCGTTACTATCGATAGTATTCAATAGCTCAACTTTATACAACAAAATGCAAAAAATACTGTATTTTATTTATAATTTTCTGTTAGTAAACCAATATTCACTGCTTGATAAATCTAAAAAGCTTTATCAAATTGTAAAAACCGGCAGAAAATATAATCCAGACTGCAGTGTCCCCTCCACACACAGGCTTCGCGGTTAGGCCTTTGTGCGAGTTGCATGTAATAATATATCAATAATTGCACTATAAATTCATGATTTATTATATTTTATGATATATGCTGAATTTTTATGATTTTATATTTTGTATTCTCTTTTATGCAAAAAAACGACTAAGAAGCTACATAATCATAACATAACCTAAGCACAATAGGTACTGTAGTTTTCATATAACTTGGCAGCAGTATGCTAGGTTCAGATGTAGCATGTTCCATCTGCTACACGCTGCCAAGTTATATGAATACTACAGTACTGTACGTTATAAAAAACACTATCGAAAACTATCGATTGTGCACTGCAAACTATCGATTTTTATCGATAGTTAACGATAGTACTATCGATTATTCTCCACCACTACTTGTGACTATCATTTTAGATATTGCAAGATCTCTCAGTAATTCATAAAATACAATGATAAAATCAATTCAAGACAATAGTTTACAAATAAATATACCATAATGTATAGAAAATACCTGCAAGGTGAAATCTGAGCTCAGGTATCATTACTAGCCTTATATTACAATAAAAAGGGGGAAAGAATACTATGAATGTAAAAATCCTGTGATATAATAAACAATAAAAAGGTGGAAACAATACTATGAATGTAAAAATCTTGTGATATAATGAACATGCATGTATTAAATACTGCAATGTTGTAATATCAGTATAAAACTGATATCTCATATCATAACTGACTGTTTCTATTCAAATGATTATTTTTACTCACTTGTATTGAAGGGGTGCATTTGGCTTCTAAAGAGGAGGCTGACGAATCTTCTCCTTAGAAGCGAAATGCATCCCTCCATTATTAGTGTGTAAAAATCATATTTTAAATAGAAAGACAGTTTCAGTTTTGGAATGAGATTGTTCATCAAATATTTAGTCATGGTAAAAATCACAGAATACAGAGCTATTGATAATGAAACGAAATTCAAAATTATCTACTCTCTTTGAACTGTTCCTTTTTTACTGAATTTCCCACTTCTCTTACTGAAAAGGAAAAAGCTATATTTTTCTGTGATGTTTCCTATGACGAAATATTCTATAAACAATCTCATATCAAAACTGAGACTGTATTTCTATTTAAATGATTATTTTCACTCACTTATACATTTCGCTTCAAAGGAGAAGCTTCGTAAGCCTCCTCTTCCTGTATTTTTATTATGAATCACGTTACACTTGAAGGAGATTTGTTTTTGATTTTAGTTGAGGGTTAGATGTAAATCTACACTATTTTTTAATTTTTTGTTTTGTTTTCAGGGGCGCAGTACCAGCTTGAAGGCGGATGATCCAACGACGCTAGCTCCGTCTCTTCCCACCTCACCAGTACAAGGTAGGACCGAAAAGTAACATCATTTCTTATTTATCTCTGCGTTTTCCTCTCAGTGTGCTACTGAGTTGAAGAATTTGCTCAGTCGTTGACCAACCCTGAACTTGAACAACCCAAATGGGTGAAGTTATTTTCATTTATTCATTTATTACAAAAAACAAGTAAAGATACAACAGGCACAGCTCACTACTGATTTCTTAGCAAATTTTCAACTAAAAAATCCTAACTTCAGGTTATGCCCAAGGAATTTTACTTAGACTTAAAATTACTTATTCTTTCCTAAACAAAAAAATCAATTTATAAGTTCACTTTGGAAGCTTAGCACTAATACAGTCCAATAGCCCAAATTTTTTTTTAGGATGAAACCCACAGGTTTGAGACCTGTGCGTGGGTAATGAGTTGGATGGTGGTGATTGATGAGTTGGACCTGCAGTTTATGTGGGTTCCGAACCACCGGTAAAGTAGATATAATTTTTAAGTTTGCTTGGGTTCACATAATTTTCGGATAAACTCATGATCTAGGAATTCAAGGGGGTCTAAAATGTACAGGTAATAATTTCATATTTTAATTTTTTTTTATTAAACGACTAAACTAAAGTTATACAAGTTTTAATACCTATTAATGAAAATGTGTACAACTCATTGCAACACGGGATGCAACAGTATAAATCAATTAAAAACTTGTTTAAGGTTATAAAATGCCTTTTCATAAGTAAATTCAATTCGAAGATTTATCTGTTTTTGATTTTCAAAATCTTTGATTTCTTTAAACCATTAAGCCCAACAATTAGTTTATTTCAAAAATTTTAATTTTGGATATTGAAGGTAGCCTACACATTGTTTTTTTGAATTTCTAGCACTCATAGGATGATTCCTTTAATCTAGGAATTCCAAGGGTTTTAAAATTGAAAGCTATAATATTTTAAATTTTATTTCATTTATTTTACCAGATTTTATCTAAATTATTATAATTCAATTGTAAATATCTATTAATTGAAGTGAGTACAACTATATAATGAGTAGACCTCATTGCATCATCAGAAGCAATAATGATGGATCAAGAAATTTTAGGGGTTTAAAAATTGAAACCATTTTAATTCTTTATTTATTTTACTATATTGTGCCTAAATTATTATAATTTAATTTTATTACCTGTTAATGGAATCGTGTAAAACTCTGTTATTAGTAGGCAGACCTTATTTATTTATTAAAAAAATTATGTTAGGTTTGTGTTCAAAACACAGTTATCATTGTTTCAAACTCAACCACATTTTAATTACTACTCTTTCTCAGTTGTGCCCATAAGTCGCGTGTTTGATTGATGGGGGACCCTTCCTGCTTCCAGAAGCCTTTTTTTATGTTCCCCGACGTTTTTTTTTATTTTTAGCTTATAGTAATATTTCTTTTTTAACAGAGATTTTTTATTCTTCTATAATTAATTATTATTCTTATCTTTTGTAATTATGATGCGGACTCTACTCTTCTTCACACACAGGCGTAAGGCCCATGTGAGGAATTTTTGTTCTCAAACTATATTTTGTATTAAATAGTTTGTATACGGTTTTTTTGTATTTTATATGAATATACCTATATACATATTGTATTTGTTGAAGGAGAAATAAAACCATTTTTGATTTTATAGCACTAACAAACGCGGGAAGTGATAGCCATGAGCCGTAGCAGGTATTTATCAGATTAGATAATCAACGCTCTTTTTTGCCTTTTGTAGGTTGAGTGTAAGGTAGGGCTATTTTGCCCTAACTCCGCCCTTTTGTGTAAATGCATTACCTTGATATTGCAATTAATTTATTATGCAAATATTCTTATTAATGTCAGTAATCTAACTTACAAAACAGTGTAATAGTAACGTATCATATTGTATCTATTTTTTTATCTATCTTCCATGAATTTAGGTGATGTCATTCATTGTAAGGTAATAGTCAGAAGTCATATGAATTGGTACTTTTACTCGAATAAAGCTATCTGAATCTGAATCTGGAAGGGTTACCGATTGGATTGGCCCGCTAAAAGACTATTCTCTGCTGGAATACTTGCGGGTGGTTCGGAACCTACCTAAAATTGTAGGTCCCCATGTTTGTAATAACATGGCTGAAACGGCGAGGTGGAATTACCCGTTAGGGTTTCCCCACCAATAAAAGCCATTTACTTTCAAACGCAATAGTGAAGCATCTAGGAATTGTAGGGGTTTTAAAATTGGAAGCTTTTCAGGTTTTAGGGTTTTTAAAAAATAAAAATTAAACCCTTTACAAGTTTTAATTTTTATTTTTTTTATTTTTTTTTTTTTTTTTTATAGGATGAAGCCCACATAGGTTTGAGACCTGTGTGTGGGTAATGAGTTGGATGATGGTGATTGATGAGTTGGACCTACAGTTTTAGGTGGGTTCCGAACCACCGGGAAGTGATTTTACAACAGAGAACAGTGTCTTTTTTGCTGGCCAATCTAATCGGTCACCGTTACAAACAGGACCTACGAGAACGCAGCTTATCTATCTGATTGAACAGATACCTGCTACGGCTCGCGGCTATCACTTCCCTATTCTATATTGCTTATTTTTTCCGCCTTTGTCTAAATCATACTGCAATTTCAATTAGCTCACCTATTTATGGAAATGAGTAGAAAGACCTCATTGCACTATCAGACGCAATATTCGGAGTAATTGTTGGCAGGGATTTCCAGTGTGTCGGTCCGGGCATTACTCTAATTATTTTGGCTTGAGGCCATAATTGTGGGGCTATATTAGAGAAGGAAGATGTGGGGAAGAGAGGGATAGATTGGAGTGAGTGAGTGAGAGGAAGAAAGAGTAATTGAGTAAGATAATACTTGAAACAAGGACCAAAGATTGCATGAACTGGCTTCTTGTTCGGGAAGAGGGAGATGGATGGATAGAAGTGATGAGTGAGTGAGTAGGGAAAAGAGGGGGTAATTGAGTGAGAAAACTTTTGACATTAAGGGCCAAAGAGTACCTACTCTATCTAAATTTTTGGAACTGTTTAAAACATGGGGAGTTGTGTAAAATAATAATAGATGTAGAGTTTAATATGGCGGGCAGCTTAGCACAGTTGGTTGGGGCGTCGCACCTTCAGTTTGCTGTCGTTTCAGCGATCGTGGGTTCGAATCCCGCTCCACCGTCTCGCTTCTATGTGTAATCATTCACCTCATTACCCACGCACAAGTGTCGGACTCATGTGGGCATCATCAGCAATAAAAACCGTAGTTCTAAATATGAAAAAGGCGAGAATAATAATTATTATAATAAAACTATAGGTTGCCTGATGCAATTGAATGTCAATTGCTATAACGTGGCATTTTTTCTTCTTCCTTCTTCTTTTTTTCCTACTTCTTTTCTTCTCCTTCTCCTTCATCTACTGATTTTCCTTTACCTTCTCCTCCTCCTCCCCTTCTCCTTTGCCTGCTTATTTTCCTTCTCCTCTTTTTCCTCATCCGTCTCGTCCTTCTTCGCATTCTCCCTTACCTTATCCTCCTTCTCCTACTCCTCCTCCTTCTCCTACTCCTCCTCCTTCTCCTTTACCTGCTCCTTCTCCTCTTCCTCCTTCGCATTCTCCCTTACCTTTTCATACTCCTCCTTTTCCTTCTCCTCCTCTTCCTGTACCTTCTTCTCCTCCTCCTCGTCTTTTTTTACCTTCTCCTACCTCTTCTTCTTTTCCTTCTCCTCTTTTTCCTTTACCGTCTCCTCCTTCTCATCCTCCTTCTCATTCTCCTTCACCTTCTCCTTAACCTTCTCCTCCTCCTCCTCCTCCTCCTTTACCTGCTCCTTCTCCTCTTCCTCCTTCACATTCTTCCTTACCTTCTCCTCCTCCTCCTCCTCCTCCTTTACCTGCTCCTTCTCCTCTTCCTCCTTCACCTTCTCCTTAACCTTCTCCTCCTCCTCCTCCTCCTCCTCCTTTACCTGCTCCTTCTCCTCTTCCTCCTTCACATTCTTCCTTACCTTCTCCTCCTCCTCCTCCTCCTTTACCTGCTCCTTCTCCTCTTCCTCCTTCACATTCTTCCTTACCTTCTCCTCCTCCTCCTCCTCCTCCTCCTTTATTTATCTCCTCCTTCTACTTCTTCTTCTTCTCCTCCTCCTCCTCCTTTTTCTTTTTGATCTTCTCTTCCTCCTTTTTCCTCTATACACTAAAGAAATGTCCTCTATTCTTTTGAAATGTACGCCCTGTGCGAGAGTAGATCAGCCCCAGTGACCCACCTGTAGACACCTTGTACGAGGCTAGCAGCTGATCCTAATTAAATACAAAATAATAATAATATCGTCACAAAAGCCGACTAACACTGTCATGCTTCCATGCTTTACTAAAAAGGAGAGATCTAAAAATATTTTTATATAAAAAATATATATTAAAAATAAGGTTCTCTTTGGAAGTGAAATGCATCCCTCCAGTTGAAGTGTGTGAAAATCATATATTAAATAGAAACACAGTGTCAGTTTTGATAATTAGATATAGGCTATAAATAAAGAAATAAATAAATTATATGATATAAATAAATATCGATGAAATAAATAAATGAAACGAAATATACCGATTTCCAAATAGAAAGATATTTACTTGACTATGAACAAATAAATTAATTATATCTTGGCTGATAACTGCTTTCCTCTAAATTTGTGTCTCTTATCTTACCAGTTCTAATTTCATTTGTTGATCTACCATTTCACTGGAAGGCAATCTCAATATTCTTCCTTAATGTACAACGTAAATAAATTTGATATAGTAATAAACTAATATAGTAACAAGATAACGATTATATTAGTTGTTATTATTTCTTTTAATTTGATATTAATATTTTATCTACGACCATGTCATAATGTATACATTACAGTTTCACAATTGATGCCAAAACAGCTGTCTTTTCGAAATGCTTTTTGAAACCCGTTGTATAAAGAGCTCATTATAGTACAGGTTCTACATTATAACACGGGTTCTGGACCAATCAGAAGCATTCTTGATGGAATCAATATCGTAATTCAATATTGTGAAACTGTCAGCTGATTTGATCAAACTGCTACACCAGCTGCTTTAACCTAACAATCTACTATAACTTCTCGTATTTGAGATGAGATGTTAGGTATCTCTGACAGTCACAGGTAAAATGAAATTGTTTTAATTAAATGTATACTAGTGGTCGTAGATAAAATAGTGTATGCAACGATTTTAGTTGGCCATTAAAGCACTTGTGAGATATTTATAACACTCGCATTCGCTCGTGTTATAACTTATTCTAACTCGTGCCTTAATAAGGGTCAAAATAAAATCGTTGCTTAAACTACTATTTTACTATAACTCGCCAAATTGTGGACTAGCTGAGTGGTAATAAACCTGGAGTGATTCAAGAGGATGTAGAAATTGTTATTGAATTTCTAAAGTTTATCTTTTTTAGCATATCAGTAGTTTTTGGTTCAATAGTTTTTATAAAAATTTAATATAAACTCTTTTTGAATGTTTTTAGTGGTCTGTTTGGAGGAAGTTTTAAATTGATAGTGAAAAATAGTTACAGTAAAACCTCGATTATCCGTCACTCTTTCAACCGTCGCTTTCTGTTATCCGTTATTGTAATAGTGAGAATGTTACGATTTATTAGCATATTTATTATCATAGACGAACCATCTTACTTAATCCGCGATCTATGTTATTATACAATAGTTCCAAACTCTGATCGTAGTATATTTCTGATGATATTGCCAATAAATTGCCAATAAAATAATAGTTACAAAAAACACATATATTTAAATATGCATTGGCGTGGCTAGAATAAGAGAGCCTTGTGCTCTAGCCACGAGTTAATTTTATTTCTATATGAAGATGTATATAGAATTGAATAGGGAAATGATAGACGCGAGCCGTAGCAGGTATCTGTTCAATCAGATAGAGATAAGCTGCGTTCTCGTAGGACCTGTTTGTAATGGTGACCGATTAGATTGGCCAGCAAAAAAGACACTGTTCTCTGCTGTAAAATCACTTGCGGGTGGTTCGGAACCCACCTAAAACTGTAGGTCCAATTCATCAATCACCATCATCCAACTCATTACCCAAGCACAGGTCTCAGACCTATGTGGGCTTCATCCTCAGAAAAAAAAATTGTCCTTATCAACTTTGTCTTATTTCCCCAACTTTCCCCAAAGCATTTCAAATTTCGCGACTGTACTGTGCACGTTTATATGCGGGCGTTTCTATTATCCGTCTGTTCAGTTATCCGTCACGGCCCCGGTTCCGAAGGTGACGGTTAAAAGAGGTTCTACTGTAGCCTATATTTTGGGGGGGGGATGAAATTTATTAGGGAATATAAGATTCTAGTGTAAATTAACCTCAATACCAAACAAATATAGCATTGTCAAAATTTGTGAAGAGAGTAGTTTTGTACTTTTTCTGTTGCATCTTCACTTCATTGCGATTCTGTCTATAAATGAGCCATGTTATGAGGGAAACATGGTAGACCTACAATTTTAGGTGAGTTCCGAACATCCATTCTATACTTGTGCTAGAGCGTCTGCATCCACACTTCAATAATAGTTAATTTTAGGAGGTTTTCGAACCACGACACTACCTGTGAATAGGATATTGTAGAGGATGAGGTCAATAATAGATCATTTTAGGTGGGTTCCAAACTACTATACTACCTGTGAATAAGATATTATCGAGGAAGAGGTCATTGGCCTTGCTTTTTAGGCTGCCTGTATCTACACACTTCAATAATAGGTCGTTTTAGGTGGGTTCCGAACTATCATACTATCTGTATGCTTCCACACTTCAAAAATAGATCATTTTAGGTGGTTTCCGAACCACCATACTACCTCTGAATATGATATTATAAAAGGAAGAAGAGGTTAATGGCCTTGCTTTTTTAGAAAGCTGCCAGTCAAACTGCATCCACACACTCCGATAATAGATCACCAAGCCTTCTTTACAAATACAGTATAATGTATGTGATGGATAGCTACTGAATGTGTGTGTGAGTGAGAGAGTAGGATGAGTGATTAGGAGAGGAAAGAGAGGTTTGCGAAAGGGGGTACAAGTCCAAACGCTCAGTCAATTCACAGGTGTGTGTGACATTTCAATTGGTATGGCTTTCTAAATTATTATTTGTGGGCTCTCCTTTTTCTCTTTCCTTCTCTTACTACTTTGTTTTCCTTTTTATTTCCTCTTCTTTTTCTAAATCTTATTTTGTATGATTGAATTATGTTGAAACATCCATTGTAACTCATGTACGTGGTTGGGTTGAGTAATGGTAGAGTAAAATTTGTTTTGTAGATTACGACTTGGAGACTCCAGTTAAGGAATATAAGACAAGTCAGATCAACAATATTATACAATAGATACCATAATTACTATATCAATTAGTTGAGGTGAGGCTTAATTTTGATGTGAAATGAACTCTTGTACACTATAAAAAGCTTATGATGTTGAAGATCCATCTTGTTTCCACTAATATGTATTATAAACTTGAAAAACACTTTTAAATGGAAATTGACTCACGTTATGGCGTGACGGCCGTTTCGCTCTGTTGTCTAGAGTATCATCAGACGACCCACAGTACACTCAGTACACACAGAGTGTACTGTGGGTCGTCTGATGATGCTCTAGACAACAGAGCGAAACGGCCGTCACGCCATAACGTGAGTCAATTTCCATTTAAAAGTGTTTTCTAAGTTTATAATACTATAAAAAGCTTTATCAACTAAATATTTTTTCAATTGTTTTTAAATATTTCTATATTTTCAAGACCCTTTAAAAACTGCGGTAACTTGTAGAGTTTCCTACCAATATAATTCGGTTTTTGTCTGAATAAGCTACTATTGTGACTCACCAAGTGATAATCTCCTCGGCTTCTTGTATTATAATCATGTACGTCAAGATTTTGGTTAATATCATTCGTTTTTACATCTCAATTAGCTTCATACACATATAAGCAGGGTACAGTTAGGAGACCAAGTCTCTTGAACAACGGACTACATGGATCTTATCCATTTACTCTTTCCATACACCTAACAGCTTTCTTTTGAATCTTACACGCCCTAACAAGGTTTTGTTTTGATTCTAATTATAATTAGAAGATGAAAAAGAAAAAAATAAAGAATTAGAAGATGAAAAAGAAGAAGATATTTGATATTTATTTATTACATTTTACGTTGCCAGGTCTTGTAAGACCTATGGCAAACACTAATAAATAAAGAGAAGGAGAAGGAGAAGAAGAAAAAGAAGAAAGAGAATGTGGAAGAGGAGGTGACGGAGGATCAAAACGAGGTGCAGGATGTGAAAGAGTACAATAATAGAAGAAGAGGCTAATTTGACACAAAATAGAAAATAGAATTGAAATAAAGTATTAAAAAAGAGCTAGAAACTTAAACTAAACGATATTATATCAAGAACAATCGACCAACTTAGAAAATGTTGATTATGTGATATAGAATGATTTTAAAAACGCAAAATGTTATTTGTATGATGTGTTGTAATCTAGTCTTAATCACAAACAGCATTGAATTGAAATTATGTGTCTATGATTGTGCACTTTATTGAAAAAATCTCTATATATAAAAATGAATGTCTGTCTGTATGTATGTATGTGTGTTCCCTATAGACTCCAAAACTACTTGACAGATCGGCATGAAACTTTGGGAATATGCTGTGTCAATATTGGGGATGGTTTCTGACCATAAATTTCAATAGGGGAGCTAATAATTATTATTAATTAAACCATTTTATAGACCTAACCTACTGAACTTGCCAGCCAAACAGCTTAAAGGAACAGCTGATAGAAGTCAACAGTTTTTAATCATATGGCAGGCCACTTAGCGGCGTTATTTACGCTGTCTTTGAACAGCAAAAGACTGCACTTTGCATGTAGGCTACCTTGCAGTTGGAGCCTTGCAATATGTAGGAAACATACGACTGGACATGATGAAATGTAATTATGCCAGGTTGATGACATCTGTTAACCAATGCAGCTAGAAATTTGAAATGCAGCCTCAGCGGGAGGTGGCGAATAATAAAATAAAAAACCTAGCTTCTACCCTTATAGTCATAGGAGGTTTAAATTTGAAATGTTTCTTCATTCAGAGGTGGTGATTAAGAAAACAACGAAGCCTCTTTGATCAGCTGGAAGAGCCCTAAGACTAACTTCTTTCCTAATTTTAAATGTAACCTCAGCGGGAGGTGGCGAATAATAAAATCATGGAGAATTTTTATGAGAACGCAGCAACGCGCGTCGAGCCAGCTAGTAATAAATAAAAATCATCATTATTTGAAAAATAGCCAATAAAGAAACAGGAATATCATGAGTGGTCAACTGAAAAAGGTCACCAAAGCCTAAAATCTACAGGAAAACACCAGTGCAGCACAACGAGTTCAACAACCTGTTATTATAGTCGAGATATTGTAGAAAACAACTCAGCACAACACTATATAGATAAGATAGAAGGGGCCCAATCATGATAGATATAGATATAGTCACTGTAGATAAGATAGGCCGAAACAAGATCTAGCTCGAGGACAGGTCCATCACTCCAACTAGAATGAAAAATTGGTGATGATGGAGACATAGAGAGGATAAAATTAAATTTGAAATGATGAAAAAATAAGAAAAAATGAAATGAAAAAACAGGGGTGCCCATCCCCCCAGGTCTAATGACGCACCCCCTCCCCTAAATTTAGCACCAGCCCCCTCCAGAAAAAATAAGCCCCCCGTATTCTTTCTAAAATTAAAAGAAGATTTATAAAGGTATTGAAAAAATTCAAACTCAGTCGATAATATACAAAATGTATGTATATTTTTTAAGATTCTTTCAGGGCTTTATTTCTAAATTGAGAAATACCGGAGCTGTGACTTACCGTGGGGGGAAATGTTTAAAAATTACACTTGAGTTGGAGCATTTCAAACGCATTTGAGCATGGTTAGTAATGCACATATAATATTACATAATATACAAAATAGCAAGCTAGTTCAGATCTGGTTTAAAATAAATGATTTTATTATTGATTTAGATAGCCTGAGCTCCGGTGTGCTCCAGCTGAAATTAAGCCTTGGATTCTTTACATAGGTAACATTTTTTTGTAAAGGTAAAAAAGAAAATCTAATATTAAAACTGACACTGTATTTCACTTTTATATACTGTATTGTTTTACTTAATTATTTATATTGGAGATGCTTGAGGAATGCATTTCACTTCTGTACAGAAGCTTCGTCAGCCTTCGTTCAGAAGTGAAATGCATTCCTCAAGCATCTCCAATATATGTGAGTAAAACATTATTTAAAAGTGAAATACAGTGTCAGTTTTAATATTAGATTGTTCATTAAGTATTTCGTCATGGAAAACATCACAGAGTAAAAAAGAAATATCTTAATAACTTCCTGCACAAATCCTAAACATAACTATTTTAGCTAATTCATATTCAATAGTATAATAGTAATTATAAATCTATTGTCATTAATTGACATTCTATCTGGTGACTTCGTAATATATTTTTGAATGTCGTCACGTTAAACACGGTTTCAATCAACTTTACCTCCCCCCCCCCCCCT